>PVJA010029274.1:0-26810 GCA_004027025.1 Myocastor coypus | reverse complement strand
GGGGCGGGGAAAGGGAAGGCAGGCCAAGGATCCTGACCCAGCCGGCGTGCAGGCTCAGCTCCCAGCGGTGCGTTTTGGACTGTGCTGGAACAGGAAGTTAGTCTCGGGAACGCAGAGGTGGGGCAGAGGGGCTCAGGGGCTTACCCGCGGCGGGTGCGCAGGCTCAGCTCCCAGCGGTGCGGTTGGGGCTGGGCTGGAACAGGAAGTTAGTCGCGGGAACGCAGAGGCGGGGCAGAGGGGCGCAGGGGCTTACCCGCGGCGGGTGCGCAGGCTCAGCTCCCAGTGGTGCGGTGGATGCAACCATTTTTATTGGGCACATTTTCCCATTCTAAATGGAAATAATATAAATATGTGATCAGAAGGAACCAAATTTAAACAATCTCCTGTTTTGCAAGTTTCATGTTGAGAGGAGCTCTTGAATTCAGTTCTCTAACAAGAATGTCAAATTTAACTCATGTCATTTGATTTTAGAGCTTATTCAGTGGACTAGAATGGTGTTGACTGAGAACATATTTTTAAAGACTATGTAATTAATAGTGAAGTACCCACTATAATTTGTTGTCTGTGTATGCTGGGGATATTTGGGTGAGATGAAAAACCAGTACAAAAATGCTAGCACACTTTTTCTTTCACTGATACGGTGATAGGTGATTTTATGTTATTTCCTTTTTAAATTTTTCTGAATTTTGTAAACTTTTCAATATGAAAAGATGAAGAAGAAGAAGAAGAAGAAGAAGAAGAAGAAGAAGAAGAAGAAGAAGAAGAAGAAGAAGAAGAAGAAGAAGAAGAAGAAAAAGAAGAAGATGATGATGATGATGATGGCGGCTGAACCTGTCCTGGGGTGGGGCTGGTACAGCGCGTGGTGCTGGGGATTGAACCGCAGTCCCTGCAGTTGCCCAAGCTTTCCTAAGCCATTGCTTTAGACTGCTGAACCATCTTACTGGCCCTGAAGCTCTTTATTTTAGAGCCAGAAAAAATTAAAATCACGAAAACAAGGTATCAAAACATCAAATGTACTGCACCAAAAAAAATCAACTCCCAAATTTCTCTACTTGTATTTTCTTCCTAAATATTCTTACAAAAATAGGAATAAAACTTAGAAATATTCAAAAGATGATGCTAGACACCCACCTGCAAATCATGAATAATGTGAATAATGTAGTGTGTTTTATATAAATGTACATTTTTCATCGTGGTTACATATACGTACAGCAACTGCTTTGGCTGCTCAACCTATTTTTGTGATAGAATCAGAAATTTGAGTGGGAAGGAACTGTAGGAATCAACCACTTGAAATTCCTCTTAGTGTGAGAGAATTTATTATAACTCTCTGAGAAGGACTCTCTTCAAACATGCTTCTAAACTACTAACACCAGGAGGTATCTCCATTGTTGGGCAGTTTAGATTGTTATAAAAGTCTTCTTACATGGAGCAGTAACAGCTGAAAAGATCTGTCTACTTACTTTATATTCTGTGTCTTTATTTAAAAAGACATTGATCATCCGCAGCCCTGAGCTTCCATTTCTGCTAGAGATCAGTGAAGACAGTTCATTTTAGATGGATGAAGGTTATATCTGAGATTCTAAAAGGGGGTCCTCAGATCACTGCATCAAATTGCCCGAGAACCTTTTGTAAAACATAGATGTATTCCCCAAGCCAGAGCACGTGCGGGTAGTGTTCAGGAATACCTCGTTCTCACAAGCTTCTTAATTGACTTTTTTCGTGGTAGTGTTTGGGTAGAAGGCCATACTGGAAAAGAACAAGACATTCTTAGACTGCTCCTTGCTTTGATTTAGCAATAGCAGTAGGACAATAGGGGTGTCTGCATTTAAACCTCCTCTGGGTCTATATCAAGTCTAGTTATGGTTCCATGTCACCCCATTAGTCTTCTTGCTAAATTATCATCCAGGCAGCAGCCAATGGCTACTATTCCAGGTACATGCTGAGGCTGAGGAAGCAAAAATGGAGAGCCCGGGGCCTGCGCAGGTGAGAAGCCCACTCTTGGCACAGTGGCACGATGACACGGGAACTCACTGGCTGATGAAGGAATCTGTTTCCTGGTGTTGCGATCTGCTGAGTTTCCTCTGTGGCCTTGCTGTGAGAAGTACTAGCAGTGGCAAGGCTCTTGTCCCCACACAGATGGAAAGGTTTATGTTTTGAATTTTGCAATTTAAGCTCAGTTAGGAAGTTCTTTTTCTTACCCTATATAGTATGAGAGCTTTTATACCCCTTGTTTTCTTTTCTTTTCTTTTCTTTCTTTCTTTCTTTCTTTCTTTCTTTCTTTCTTTCTTTCTTTCTTTCTTTCTTTCTTTCTTTCTTTCTTTCTTCCTTTCTTTCTTTCTTTCTTTCTTTCTTTCTCTTTCTTTCTCTGGCTCAGCCCACCCTAGGGGAGGGGCTAGAGCAGCATGTATCATCGGGGATCAAGCCATGGTCCCCTGTACCTGCCTAAGCTTGCCTAAGCAAGCACTTTAGACCACTGAGCTATCTTGTCGGACCCTCTATTTTCATCTAGTGAATATATATTGCTTTGTTTTAATTTTGATTTGTTTTGGTGAGGTGAAACGAATGCAACAAGATTAGTCATATAATTCTGAACAGTTGAGTGACATTCCTGACGTTGTAAAGTCATTATCTTTATTCAGTTACATTTTAATAACCCCCAAATGGACCTTCACCCATTCTCTACCCACAGAGTGTTTTTGATTGTCATTTACCTTTTGTGTTAATTTTTCAGTTTTTTACTCCCTGACCAGTTAGGGAATATTGGCCTTTTCAATACTGAGCCATCATTTCTGTCTCTGTCACCTGTAATTCTGCTCGCTGTTCTACACTATGGACAGCTGATGTCATCTTACTCAACCTCCTGACTATCTGACGCAACATGCCATTTTTGTGATAGCTATAGCATAAGTCTTTTTAGTTATGAAAACAATATATATGCATTGTGAATATTTAAGTAATACATTAGAGAAAAATAAGTGAGAGATTTACTGGGATCACTGTCAGAGCATTCCAGTACTTCTAGATTTAGTTATATGCTTGTCCCCTTAACAAAACTCTATTGTATTAATCATCTCTTTGCATCAATTATCAGTTGTCCCCACTTGTTCATTAATTTTTATGGATTTTGTTTGCTAATTTTCTTTTATCCATTTCTTCTTTCAATCAATATTTATTGGATGCTTATTAGCAACTTAAAATTCTTCTAGGGAATGCGGATATGGGAGTGAATAAGTACCCATGTTGGCATCTACTGGTTCAATATTTAAGTAAGAATACATCACTCCATCACATAGATGCATAGTTATTGCACACAATTCATTTAAGCATTTTCCTACTAGTTACCAGAAAATTCTTTTAAACATTTACCTAATATTTACCCAGAAAAGGCACTGGAATGAGATACAATACATTAGTTTCTTATTTGTATAACTGAAATTCTACTAAAGTAGCATTTAGCATTAAAATAACCTGTTCTATTCTTAAGGCAAAGTTGGGTTTTCATGGGCCTGTGGGTGAAAGAGATGCAGTCATTCCAAAAGTATGTTCAGAGCTGTAGGGAACACAGCAACCCCTGCCTGAAGGATGATGCAGTACAGGGAATAATCAAAAGAACCAAAACCTTCCTGGCAGGGGCCTCAACTATTCAGACAGGCACCTCATTTAATAAGGACAAATATACTCCATTTAAAAATGGCTGCTTATTGGCTTAGGCATAGATCTGGTAAGTCCTTGTAAAGATATCCTGTCTGCAATTCAGTAGGTTCTTTTTTGAAATTTTTATCATATTTTGTTTGTTTTGTTTTGAGGGAAATGGGCAATATTTGTGTTTTTTCATTTACATATTTGGCTATGTAAAAACCCAAGGGAATGAATCATTCTGGATAGTTGAAAATTTTAATCATTTTTGATGGAAATCTTTCTAAAATGGATTTCACACTTCTCTGCCTTCTTAAACAGAGTGGATGGAATGTAATTAATCTTTTTTGATGACTTGGTTTTATCATTGTGAACATTAATGACTGTGCCGTGCCATCCAGAGATGACACCTTCCACATCAATTGTAATGTGCAGGGTGGCCTGAGGTCTTATTAGTCTTTCTGAATACCTGTATCTAAGTTATGTTCTTCCCTCCCAGGTGTACTCTTGATCGTCAATCTTGCCAGGACTGGGGAAGCGGCACAGTGCAGGTGCAGACGTGGGTCAAGGAGGAACAAGAAGCTGAGTCTGTATCTCTGCTGTTGGTTTGGGGTCACTTACCCTGGAACTCAGTCTCTCCCTCTGTGAAACGAACACAGTAATCCACTTAATAGAGATACCATAAGCAATGAATGGATAGGATGAAAAAATTAGCTAAGGTCTCTATCCCCTCTAGAGAACTTACTGATGAAGTATATGAAGTCCTGGCTTCAGGACTATATTTTTATATAGTCCTGGCTGCCCTGAACTGTTCTACTGCGCTGTGGGTCTGGACGCAGGAAAGAGAAGTTGATAGGATTGTTTGAAAAGTCAAATTAAAGTATTCCTAACAGATGAGGTTTGGAAGATTTTCTATTTGATTCCTTATAGCATTTCTGATATTGACTTCAAGTGCCTTTGTTTATGTACTAGTTTCTTGACCTCTTGGGGGAAAAAAGGATTTCCAGAAAATGGAGTTCCAGAGAGAAAAAAAACATCATTTAGATTTTTTTTTTTAAGTTCAACAAAATATGGAAAATGCTTATAAGTTAAGAAGTTGCAAGTTATTCATCCCAGAAAAACACTCCTTTTAAAATTATTTAGCTATACTCACTAGATGCCAACCTTATAGTCAGTATGTTTCTAGGGGTCAAGGACTAGCTAGCAGAGAAGAACAAATAATAATCTCTATGAGCAGCTTCTGTTTTAGGACAAAAGTAGTGAAATGCTGTAAGTCTTCTTGATAAAAACTTATTAGGAATGAACATAGAGAGCTGAGGGGGAAATGCAATGCTGAGTGATGGTTCCATGATATTTGAAGAAGGATTTAGTAGCCACAGATACATTTATAAGAAGAAGCTTCTAAATAGAGAAAATAGTGACACTAAACGAAATAGGAAACCACCTGTATTGAAGGAATAGTAAGGATTTTCAGGGCTGGACTAGAATAGTTATCTCAGATGATGGTAAGAACAAGGGACATCAAGAGCACTTGGAGGAGGTACAGGATGGAGTTAAAGTGCAACTTCACATCCACCATTACATTAAAAGTAAATGGCCTACATGCCTCAACTAAGCAGCAGAGATCATCAGATTAGACAGACATGCAAAGCCTCCCTTGCTGTCATAGGAAATACACTTCTAAAAAAAATCACAAATAAATAAAAATTAAAAGTTAAGGTTAAAGGTCAATATGAAATTCTAGACCAATCAAAAGAAATTTGGGTTGTCCTTGCTAAGTTACATGAAGTAGATTTATGGTAAATAATATTTCTAATAAACGATAGTATCTCAAAAAGAGAGATGGAAAAAATCATAATGAAGACTTAAGGCACACATGCATTCTTACACAGTAAACAATGGAGGGTCAGCGCACATGACGCAGTTGATACAACTTCAAGGACCAATAGGCAAATATAGTACCCCTCTCTCAGCAATTAATGGCAAGGTAAGGGAAAAATTAGTGAAGACAGAATATTTGAATACCAATCATCTATACTTGTTGGTCTCTAGAATATGTTTTGCTCCCAAACAACAAAATTCCATTTCCCTTTAAGGGCACATACAATATTTATGAAGATACATTTTTTTTTCCAATGCCTGCGATACAGCTCAGTGGACTATGCACTTGCTCAGGGAAGCACAGGGGCCAGGGTTTGATATCTGGCATTATACATCATGTTGGCCCTACTCTAGGGTGCACTGGGCCAGTGATGGAGTCTGGGCATGGTGGCACACACCTGTAATCCTAGCACTTGAAAGGCAGAAAACAGGAGGATCACTATGAGTCACAGCTGTATAGTGAGACCCTATACACACACACACGCACACACACAAACACACTTGTGCAAAAGTTATACTGTTTCCTTGGCAATAAAATACAAATTTGTAAGGATTCAAACCATAAAAATATAGTGCCTAATTACAATGTATTTGTAGCACAATATAAATAGAAGTTAATAGTAAAAAAAAATCTTTGGGACGTCTATAGATATTTGGAAGTAGTTAACAATGCATTTTTTTTTTCTTTTCTACAGATGTGTGGGGAGTTGACTGCAGAATATTTGCATATATCAGGATCTATAGAGGCACAAGTCCTTCATATAGAACAGCATATCATTCACCTCTTAGTATATATTATTGTCATTACAAAGTCATAATTTATGAACATCATTTATATACTTTAGGTTACCCCTAGATTTCTTATGTTATGTAATGTAATGTAGTTGCTAGGAAACTAGCTCGTATACTGTTAAAGAAGATGAAGCATCTGCTCACTACACATTTATTGATCTACATATTTTTGATCCAGTATTGGTTCATTCAACAAATGTAGAACCCAGGGATAGTGAGGCCTGCTTACACTAAATAACCTATGAGTCAAATAAGAAAACAAATTGAAAAATTAAGAAGTGTCTTGCAGGCTCTTAACCTGGGAACACAATATATCAACATTTGTAGTGAATAATAAAAGTCATGTTTAGAGGAACACTTATTTATTTTTTTCTTTCCTTTTTCTTTTTTTATTCATTTTAATGAGAAAAAATATAAAATAGCAATGAAAGTTTCAAAACAAGTTAGTAGGGTGGTTATAATAATTAATATCATGCACATTGTTGTCTTCATAGTAGCTATTCAGAGAACAAGATGCAGACCTGATATCTTGTCTAAACAATATTAGTACAAACTTTTATTCTCAATGAACTAAGACTAAGTAGCTGAATATCTACCCTAACTCCCTTGTGCATACATACATATATATATGTTTTTCTTTCTAAAGTTTCTAATCCTAGAAGAAAAATCATACCATGTCTTATAAGTAGACTGTAAGTCAAAGATACAGTATGAATCATAAAACAAAAAGTGTAATTAAACAATATTCAGAAAATTAATTAAATATTAATTAATTAAAATTAAGTCAAATATTTCAAAACAATATTCCAAAATTCAAATCAAATCATGAGTCCAACTTAGAGGCCAGAATGTTGTGTATAATATGTGTGAATCTGTGATCCATTCAGAGTACTCACATATGAATATATACAATGATGTCAACTAAGAAAAAGTTTTCATGGTAGTAAAGAATTAATAAGAATAAAATGTAACATAAATACTGGAATGGCAAAATACGACCAAAACTTCTAGCAGTTTGGGGATAGGATATCGCACAAAATTCCAGTATGTTGTGTACATAGACAGTGTCCATGATGTTTACTGATGCCCAGGTGTCACTTGTGTGACTGAGCTACTGCTATTTCCTTGATACCCACCATGTAAAACCCAGACAGAATCATGACCTATAGGGTGCAGAAGTCTATTTGTAAAATATGCAGATGGACATAGTATGCTGCTGTATACAAAAGAATAGTTAAAAGACTGCTGTTGTATACCTCTTTTTTGCTTATGTTTAATTGTTAGCCCTATAGAGGAATATTTATATTCCTTAATATACAGATTAGGAATATACAGATAAGAAGCCTCAACCTAAGATAGCAAAGAAAATATCTTACTAAAATAAGTAAACAGAATGATGGAAATAGTGGAGATCAGAACAGAAATTTTATGTATTTAGGATGGGGTTTACATGGTGTACAGGATCTCACTATGTAGATGAACTTGCAGTAAATTCCTGTTTTCAGGCTCCCATGTGCTGGGATTATAGGTATGTGCCACCATACCTAGTCTCAATCGATGACTCAGCATGCCTGGAGGGCGGGGCCAGCACCACATGCCAGAGATGGAACTCTGGCCTCTGGGCTCTGCCTAAACAGATACTTTAATCCACTGAGCTATCTAGCTAGCCCCAGAGCAGAAATTTTAAAAATAATAGAGAAAAACTAATGACCAAAGTCTACTTGTTCAAACAGATTGCTAAAATTAATAGACCACTAACATGGTGATGAGGAAAAAAAAAAAAAAAAAAAAAAAAAAAAAAAAAAAAAAAAAAAAAAAAAAAAAAAAAAAAAAAAAAAAAAAAAAAAAAAAAAAAAAAAGAAAAGAAAAAATATGAATTACTTAGAGTATGAACAAAAGAAATGATATCAATTCAGATTCTAAAAGTACAAAAAATGTTATAAGGTAAATTAATCTCAATAAATGTAACTAATTATATAGCACAGATCAATTGCTTCCAGTCACAACCCATGAATGTCTACTCAGGAAAACATATATAACCTGAGTAGGCCTCTACATGTGAAGAAATTGCTATGCAGTTAATATTTTTTCCACAAACAAAAATTCTATCAGCTCAGAAGATCTAAGTGAATACTTTAAGAAAGAAATGTGGGACTGGCTAGGTAGCTCAGCGAATTAAAGCTTAAGCAGACACAGAGGCCAGGGTTCCATCCTCGACCTGTTATACCAGCCCTGCCCCCAGGGCTCTCTGAGAAGGTGACTGAGACTGGGCATGGTGGCATGAGCCTACAATCCCAGTGCGTAGGAGGCTGAAAACAGGAAGCTCACTAGAAGTCCAGTCTGTGTAGTGAGACCCTGTAGACTCTGTACTAAATACATATTAAAAAAAAGAAACGTTACTAGTTTAATATAGACTCTTCCAAATACCAATCAGTCCAATACAAAGCCAAATACTGGGAAAAATAAAGAAAGAAAGAAAGAACATATCAATACACCCCAAAATATAGAAGCAAAATTCTTTACATGCTTCTTAGGAGATGTAATTCAATAATATATAGAAAGTATAAACATTATAACTAAGTAGGACTCATATGAGAAGTACAGGCTGGTTTAGCATTTGAAAATCAATGAATCTAACTAACTTTATTAATAATCTAAGAACATACAATCATTTCAAAGTGTTGAGTTGCAATACTATGTCTAACAATAAATTTTAAGTTAGAATCTATGAAAATCTATATCTAATAACAAAGCGATTCTTTTTTTTTTTTTTTTTTTGTCTTTTTGAGACAGGGTCTCGCTATGCAGTTCAGGCTGGCCTTGAGCTGACTTTTGTAGCCCGGGCTGGTCTCGAACTCACACCGATCCTCCTGCCTCAGCCTCCCAAGAACAAAGCGATTCTTAATGCTGAAAGCTATTTCCCCCATAAAAACATCTACAGCAATGTAAAAATTATTGCTTATTACTTTCATTCAAAATAGTGCTAAATGGTAAAATAAGATAAGAAAAAGTTTGGATGAGAAATAGTACAGTATTTCTTAGTCACATTTGAAATGATTGACTAATAAATTCCAATAGAACTGTTATTAGAAGGGCTGTAGTTTAGAAGATCAATATACACAATCAGTGAGTTTTAGTAACATCAGACATTGAAATTGAAATTAAAAATCCATATCATCTATAAAATATAAAACAAAATATTTTGGAATATATATATACATATACATATATATATATATATATGGATGTAAATGACTTAAACATTGAAAATTAGAACTCAAATCTGACCAAGGCACAAATAAATGAAAAAGCATGGATTTTTTTTTATAAAGAAAAAAATATTTTCTTGACAACTATCCTAGAATTTATGATATAATGCATTCCTAGTCAGATATCAGGGTTGACATTTAATGCTAAAATTAACAAGTTTGTTTTAAAGTTTATATAGAAATATAGTGACCCTAGAAAAGCCAAAACTGCTTTGAAAAATAATAAAGTTGAAGAGTGTCACTACTTTATTTCAAAATTATAATGAAGATCAAGACATTATAAAAATCATTACAGTGTAGTACTGATAAAATGATAAATATATCAATGAAACAGTGTAGCACTCTTTAAAATATATCCATCCATACATGAATAATCAATTTTGACAAAACAAAAAAAATGGTCTTTTCAGTGAATAGAACTGATATAATTGGATATTCCTGTATCAAAAAAGAAATTCAACCCATACCTTCATGCTGTGGATAAATTAACTCAAAGCTGAGCTGTACACTTATACTTGAGTCAAAATTATAATATTTATAATGGAAAAAAACCCTCTTCTCTTTATTTAGGTAAAGATTCCTCAGATGTGGTAAATGCATAATATGGAAGAGAAAATTGTTGCTGGACTTAAAATTAAATGAGTTAAGAGAAAGTAATGCAACACATTACAAGGCAAATTGAAACTCAGTAGTAAGAAAACAAGTAACTTAGTGAAATGTGTGCAAAAGTTTAGGACAGAAACCACTGAAAATGTATAAAAGGTAAACAGTACATGTATATGTGCCCAATGTTATTCAGTATAACACAGATTAACAGCAAAATGATACATCTCCACATACCTTATAAAATGTCAAAAATTAAAACATCATTCTAGCAACTTTCCATTAAGTATGTAAAGGACTAGGACATTGCCAGTAGGGATAGTGGTATAACATCTTGAGAGAATTTTGGTAGCCTCTTAAAAATTGTTTCAATATGACCCGGCCATTGTACATCTATATAATTTATCCCCAAAACTGAAAGCAAGTGTCCTCCTTTTCCCTTTTCCCCCTCTCTCTTTCCTATATCTAGCAACATGTACATGAAAACACAAAGTGTAGTGTGACCATGTATAGAAATAATACTGCTGAGGAGCACCACTCACATGCTACTAATCATGCAAACACATGTGATAATCTCAGTGTAGATGTGCTATACGAAGGAAGCTAGATACTCTCCTCAAAATAGTATATGTTATGTATAAATCCATTTCTATGAAGCAATATAAAATGCAAACTAATGTACAATGAGGCAAGAACAGGGGCCACAGAGATAGCTCAGCAGTCTAAGTGCATGCCTAGGCAAGCACAAGGACCTGGAGTTCCATCCCTGGTGCTACATGCTGTGCCAGCCCTGCCCTGGGTGCTTGGAGCTGGCCACCAAGACTGAGCATGGTGGGACACGCGTGTAATCTCAGCATCGAGGAGGCTGAAAACAGGAGGATCCCTATGAGTCCATGCTGCATAGTAAGATCCTGTACCAAATACATAAAATTAAAAAGCAATGCGAAGCAAGGCACATAAATTGTAACCTGGGGACAGAGTGACAGGCAATAGACATGAGTGTCAGAGTTACTTTTTGATAGCAAGAAATTGGTAGGGGACTTGGGTATCTTCACTATACTGACTACAATAGTAGTTTCACAGTTGTCCACATGTATCAAAATTTATCACATTTTATCTGGGTGCCATTATGTACAATTGTATTCCCAGCACTCTGCGAGGCTGAGGCAGTAAGATTATAAGTTCAAAACCACTCCAGTTCATTCAGTGGCTACTCTGTCTTAAACTAAAAATAATAATAATGAAAAAAAGTATGACAGTGTAGCTCAGTGTGAAGGCCCTGTATGCAGTTCCTAGTATTTGAAAAACAAATTCTCACAATTCGATCCTTAGTAATGTTCAGTGTGTTATATATGTCTCTCCACAGAGCTGTTAAAATGGGATTAAATTAAAATTAGAAGGAGAGATACATGTAATAAGGAAGACAATTCTGAAATTTGATCGATGGAAGATTTTTAGAGTAGTCAAAATTAGATAGTTTATAATTTTTATTTTCAAGGTCAGTGAGATAGTTCAATGGACTAAGCTCCTGCTTTAGCAAGATCAGGGATTGAGCTTGGGTCCCAGGCACCTCATGCCGCAATGGACTCTCCCTTGGCCACACTGAACCGACCAGTGAGACTGGGTGTGTTGGGGCAGGCCTGTGATCCCAGTGCTGGGGAGGCTGAAAACAGGAGGGTCCCTGCGAGTTGAAAATTTGTAGTGAAACCCTGTACCAAATTTTATTTTCATTTAATAGCTGCTGATGGAATCCTAGGTATTGTAAGTATTTTACCAACTTGAACTCATTCCATTTCTGAGAGAATCTCCCAGCTGAATATGGACTTCCATATGCCCACTCTACAGATAACAAATGAAGGCACTGGGGTGGCACAGACTGTAAATGCAGAGTTAGCACTCTGGCTCCAGGGCTAGAGCTCTGTTTCATTTTTCTTATGAAGAAGGAAGTTTATTTTAACTACGTCATAGGTGAGTACTGTACCATGGACTTTGGCTTTCATTTTCATTCCAGCCACTTTTTTTGAATAGATATTTGCACAGAGGTTGAATTCTTTACTACTTTTTTTTTTATAGGACAATACCTTAAAGCATACTAATTGCTGCTGTTATCAACATCCACTGGCCTTAAACACTTTCCTGTCTCTTTCTCTCTTCTTTTCCACATTGTTTCCATTCTAAGCATAAATTTTAGGTGTTTTGGCAGATATAGTAGGTACTCTGATTCCTACCGAAATTCTGGTACCTCATAGTTCCCTTAGTGCTTCTAATGATTGTTTAGAGAAAACCAATTTTATGCTACCAGTTAGCTTAAACATCTTAAGAACAGAAATCAAGTCTTTGCCATGTATATAAAAATACATGTTTTTGACACAGATGTGCAGACTTCCCTGGATTCCCAGAAGCATATGTGCCCCACCTGGAGCACCACTGTCTTTTTATAGCATTCAGGGAGGAGAAGAAACTCAGAGTTGGAGGTTGCCCACGCATCCCAGCGCACACCCACTGCTTTCTCTAGGCTGAACCTTGGGTTCTTAAGGGCGATGTCAACACAAGCATGAAGAATAGAGGCTAAATGAGTTGTGTTTAAATTGTCAACATGGTGTGCTTTATGTGGCTAGGGAAAATTCCCAAGTTTTTCTTCTTTCAAGAATGTGACATTTGTATTGAACTAGTGAAGAGTCGGGGTCCTGCTACAACGGATAAAAATCACTGCATTCAGCAGGAGCACTGGAAGCACATCTTGCCCTCTCCCTCCTTCTCAGACAGTTTTCATTAACTCTCTGAGTTCTAAAACAAGTCATTCTCATTTTTTCATTACATGTTTCATATAATTTATTGTACATAATAAATAGTTTGCAAGAGTTGGGTTTATGAATAGCTTGAAACAGGTTTTCCATGTCCAAGTCAAGCTGCCATAGTAACCATTTTTCATTTCTGCCAAACGTATGGTCTTTTCCTTTTTTTTTTTTTTTTTCTTCTGACTTGAAATATGTTGTTTAAAAAAATCCCAAATTATTCAGGAAAGTTGATCAGGTTTCATTAAAATAATGACTTCATTGTTAGCAAATGCTCATTTTAATCTCTTATTAAATGACTCTTTCTTGCATTATAAGCATCAAACACAAATCTACAGCTCTAAATGATTTAGTGGTATTTATCATAAAAGTAAATTAAAACACATTCTTGTTCTCTTTCCATTCCCTATGAAAGAAACTTCTGCTATGTTAAACAATAGAACTAGAAATGGGCCAGGGCAAGGTTCTGCCAGTGCAATTCCCCAGAGAAAGTACGTGTAGATAGTGGTGTCAGTGGAGTATTTGAATCCAGTGTCCTTGCAGGGCTTCCAATTTCTTGGCGAGAAAAATGTTTGCAAAGGTTTGTTTCCACAGGTGATTTTCCAACCTCTTGTCATTTTAGTGTTTCACCTTTATAATGAAGTAACACCCCTAGTCAGGACCTTCTACCCAATGGGCCGACCTGCTAGGGAAACCCACAAGTGTCCAAAGCCAACTGTGTTCTTTTGTAAGCCTCAGATTCCAACTGCAGCTAGTTAATTAAAAAGAAACAGACAAACAAACAGACAGCCTAAATAACAACCAAAAAGCAGATTCTATGGTGAGGTATCTGCTGGAGAGACATAGAATACCTCAGAGTATCCAAGGAAAGTCCAATCCTAAGCCTTGAGACTTAGAGGAACTAGGACCTCTTTGGAAACTGAAATGGTATGTATGGTGTCTCTTATTGCTGCTACAGCAATAAAATAGCTCCTAAGACTTCCACTTGGTAACTCTGGGAAAACGGGTCTAATCATCCAGTTTGAGTTACCATTGGGTCCCAATGAGCTATGGACAAGTGGACAGGTCAAGGCATGGTGGATATTGCTGTTGAGATCCAATCTTGATTTCTAGGTGGGGACATAGGGGTGAAACAGGGTTACAGCAGCAAGCTTGTTGGCAAAGTTGCCTCTAACCGCAGTTAGGCTCACTAGGTAGGACTCTGTTTGGCAGCACATCAGAGCTCAACAAGGGGCAATGTCTTAGTTACTCTTTACTCATTGCTGGGACAAATACCCAACACTCGAAGGAAGGAAAGGTTTATTTAGCTCACAGTTAATGGAGGTTTGAGTCCATATTTGGCTGGCCCAAGGCTGAGTGCAACAGGGCAGAAAGCATCCAGTTCATGGCTGCGGAACAGCAACAATCACCAAAGAGGCAATGGAACAACCAGGGGAGCAGAGAGCAACAGCACTAGTCTGTCTCTCTTCAAATTACATCAGGCTCTCTGCCTTAGCCTGTCTGCCTTAGGCTACATCCATAATCCCAGAAGTACTTAAAACACATAATCCCAGGGATCATGATTGAAGTCTCAAACACTAGATTAGTACTGAATCACATAATCCCAGTGGATAATGGATCAAGTCTCAATCTATAGAAGTCCCTGCCACATTACTGCATGAGGTTTTGGGGGGACAACTAGACATAAACCATAACATTCTGACCCTGGACCCCCAAAGTCTCATACATGTCCCTTTTTACAAAAGACATTTTAGTCCATCTCGAAGAGTTGCCAAATACCCAACAGTTTCAGCATTGCTGAAAAGTCCAAATCCTAAGTCTCCTCCAGGATCCAAGGTGAACTGTCAACTGTGAGCCCCTGTATAATAGAAAAGTTAAACATATCCAACAGTCAAAGGCATAAGATAAACATTAGCATTCCAAAATTTGCATACAACAGGGGAATACAAAACGCTGGGACCAATACATGTCCAAAATCCAGCAGGGTAAACATTAAATACCATAATTCCAACTGGAGAATTCGAGGCAGTCTGCACTGAGTTGTGAGCTCAATGCAACTCTGCTCCTACAGCACTCTTGGTGGTAAATTCCATGACTTTTCTCTTAGGCCAGCTGTGCTCCCTCTTTGCATGATCCACATTCCTGGCTTTTCCAAACTCCCGGGGTTTCCACTGAACAGGTTTTTCACACACAGCTTTACACACTGCCGTCTCAGGGGCACACTGCCTGGCCTCCCAGGCTTTCTTCTGAAATCCAGGTGGAAGCCTTCTTAACCTCAGAACTCCCACATTCTGCATACACCTATGTGAATGATGCCAAGGGTTGCTGCCAGCTGAAGCAGTAGCCAGGCTTCCTTCTCTCTTAGCTGTAGGGGTGGAGTGCCTGGATGAACACTCTGACCTTGATTCTGAGGAAGAAATTCTCCATGCCGGTGCCAAGTAGGAATGGTACCACTCACCATTACACCTAGTAATCCATTAGCAAAATTACTGCTTCCTGACCCCACTCCTGGTACCAAATTCTGCTTTAGTTACCCTTTACTCATTGCTGGGACAAATACCCGACACTCAAAATGAAGGAAGGAAAGCTTTATTTAGTTCACAGTTACTGGAGGTTTCAGTTCATATTTGGCTGGCCCAAGGCTGAGTGGAACAGGGCAGAGATTATCCAGTTCATAGCATCAGAACAGCAACAATCATGACAGAGACAATTGGCCATCCAAGGCAGCAGACAGCAACAGCTCTAGTTTATCTTTCTCTATATTACATTCAAGCTCTTTGCCTCAGCCTATCTGCCTTGGGCTACACCCATAATCCCAGAAGTACTCAGACCATAATCCCATCAGTATTAAAACACATAATCCCAGTGACTCATGAGTCAAGTCTCCGTCTATACAAGTCCCTGCCCCATGACTGTATAAGGCTTTGGGGGGACAACTAGACATAAACCATAATAGGCAAGATGGGCTAAGACCCTCGCTAAGTACTTTTTGCATGTTATCCCAAATAATTCCTCAAAAAACCTAATTCAGCAGATTATTCTTCCTATTTTCCTGAAAGAAAAGTTTGCAGAGGGTAATAGCCAATAAACAGTGGAATGAAGGTCTACAGCCTGTGCTTTCTGGCTATGTAGCCTAATCTGGCCCTCATTTGATGCTGTAAGCCAGTAGATTTACTTGTAGATTCAGTTGGTGTCTCTGTCCCTTTGAGCTTTCTGTCTTTAATTCTTTATTTTGAATAGATAAAGACTTAATTGATTGAAGGAATAAAGGAGCTAATAAATATATAGCCAACAATACCCAGGTAGTGTTTAGCTTTCCTTATCATGTTCTAAAATAAAAACAAAGGGAAATGTATTACAGGTAATATATAATATATAATATGTATGTAAATATATATGTACAAATATTTGTATATTTGTATTAATATATCTGTATATTTGTATACGAATGATACTATTTGTGTTGTATTCCAGTGCATTGTGAGATCTTTTTGTGGAGAACCAGTACCATTTATTACACTGTTATTATGGATAATTCTAAAATTTGACTTTGAAACAAATTTTGATATAACCCATAGACTATTATGGACACACTCTTATAGAACTAATAAATCTTACTTCTAAAAATAAAATATAATCTATATTATTTCCAATCAGAGGAGCAAATATTTCCTAGGAACACGGGGGTTTTAGTGAGGACTTGGGTGTTGTGGTGAGACAAAACCAGGGTGCCAAGACCTTCTGTCTGTGGTGTACAAGAGCAGAAACACCTTGGGCCCAGCACTCTACCTGGCCTATTGCTGGTGAGATAGCTTAGTGGTCTGAAGTAGCTGCTTAGGCAAGCTTAGGCAGGCGCAGGGCACTGAGGCTCCATCCCTGTTACCACATGCCACACCAGCCCCATGCTCATGGTGGGCTGAGCTGGTGATCTACCCGGCCTGTTGGTATAGTTGGTGAGTGGTAACAGGGAAATGAAACAAGAGTAAAATTTTGCTGGCCATTGCTTTTTCATGTCCTCCAGTTACTCTTTATTCCTAAATTTACAAATTAGGAAGCTTCTATGAGGTCACAGAATGAAATACTGCAGTGAAGAGAGTAGACATTCTCATCAGCGTTATCATATACAATGTGCAAAGTGAAATTGTGAGCTTTGTCATTATGTGGTGGGCCTATTCTTCAAAATGAAAACTTTATAAAGTGTTGGAATTAATTGGCCCTCATTTGGGTTCAGAAATAATTTTTAAATAAAATAAGCAAGTTTGAGCCCAGATGAGAATCAGATTCAACTGTTGCAGTGGAATTCTCAGCACGGGAAGGTGACAAGGCAGCTACAGATAAGTTGGGGTGATCCTACGGGATCTGGTTGTATGAAACCATGGTGTCTTCATAAGTATTGCAACGGATTTAAGGAAGAGCTAAGAATGTGAAGCATCTATAACACTGACGAATAATTAAGTTAATTAGGACTGATAAGTATAGGAGCCAATGGGAAGATAAATTACCTTTCCTCTCTCAGAGAAACACACTCGGGGATTCGTAAATTCAGTTTAAATATAAGCTGTACATAATCAAGTTTACTTTTCTTTCTGATCAAAGAAAATGTGCTTTTGACTAATTCATCTGGCTTGGTTTCCAGGAAGATTCCAACATAGTAAGAAGATTTGTCTTAGGATGTGCAGAATACCCACACGCTTCAGTGCTGAGGGCTTGGACAGAAGGGTTAGACAGGGGACAGAAAGAGAAAGGAGGACCCATGTAAGGGAGTGCAGTGAGACAAAGGGATTGAACTCAGAAGAAACTTCTTTCAACAAAGAACATTGAATAAAAATAGCATGATGTGGGAATATTTTCACCTAATTTTTAGGAAGTTAGAAAATGTTAACTCATTGGAAGAGAGATTTTTCTAGAAAGCTAACAGCTTCCCTAACTGGCTATAACATTCTTCACACAAAGACAAGCCTACAGATACAAATGGTCATGCAAGGAACATCTTATGGAACAAAATATTTATTTTTGTTTCACTTATGATGATATCAAGACAGAAAATTGTCTCTGGAGGCACCCATGCCTTTGAAAAATATTTTAAGATCAAAGTTTGCCTGACACATAAACTAACTCACTAACAGTGAAAAACATGAAACTCTGTTTTGAAAGACTCTGGTTTTCTTTTCTTTACCCCCATTTATCAATTTGGCTCTTTTTGTCTGACAAAACATATGTGCAAGTGGAGCAAAGTGGTCTTTTTCACCTGTGAAAACTTGTAACTCTTAATGTTGTAAGAGGATTCAAGCCTCACATGGAAAGCTAGGGACTTAGTTTCCTTAACATAGCTCTCATAGTTTTTTGAAGCAATGAAATTTATCTCATATTAAATGCCATCAACCTTATCATTTAGCTATACAATGCATGCTAAATTTTTGAGAAAAAAAATCTTTCAATAGTATAATATCTTTTTTTTTGTGGCTCAATTTCTTTTCCACCAATGATGAGAAAATCAGAAATACATTATTCTCCCTAACTTAGCTGAATGAAAGTCTTCATTTAAAGTAACTTAATTATATACAGAAAGTATGTAATAAAATAATGACCTCTATTATAAATCATAAGTAGCAATCAAAATAATGATCAAATCAGATAATAAGTTTGATTATGTGTAGAATTCTGCTTTCCTTAGGGATGCTATTACTCCCAGAACAGGAGGGAAACAAAAGGGTTTGCCTGGAAACAGGCTCTGTGCCGGTCGCATGCCTAGCACAGTGCTCTCTGCCCAGTGGGTTCTCAATAAATATTCAGTGATGATTATAATGAGTCTTCTGGAACACACTGCAGTGTGCAGGTATTCTGAAATTAGAAAGAAATGGTTAGTGTAATTGATTGTGTCAAAAGAGAAAGAATTCTATATCCAGTATCAATCATACAAACTGTGGACCCAGACAAATGCAATTACTCTATGGCTTTTTCTTTCCATTTCATTTTTTTTTGTCCTGGGCATTCCACATGCTAAATGGAAACCCACTGGCTACATGTCTCAGTTGATCAAATTATCCAGAGACAATGCAGAGCAGTAGCCCTGTTGTCAAATGTTTCTGGAAGCTGTACCTTGTTTTTTGAAACAGGCAGCTCTGCCCAGAGCAATGTGTTGGGAGTTCCTAAAATTGCAGGCATTGTACAAGACTTTTTCCCTTTCTGTAGTCAGGTAAAAGCTAACAGTATCTTAAATGTTTATGTTAAGGAAGTAAAGGCTAAATTTAAAAGTAATCAGGCATTGGGACAGTTAACTGTATCAACTTGAGTAGGAAATGTCCAACTGAATTGGTTTGGCACAGTTCTGGGTGAGGAAGACCTACCCTGGGAAGGATTATCACTAGAATTACATACAAAGGAGATGAAGACAGGACACTCTCTTCTGCTTCTTCAGAAGCACTGCAGTCTTCACCTTTACCTTGGACACCATCACCTCCTGCCTCCTGGCACAGACCTTGTAGTCTCCTGATACAGACTCATACGGGACACTGCAGGAGCTCCAGGCCTTCGACTGGACCTTTTCGATCTCCAACAGGCAGGCAGACCTTTTGCACTCTTCCCACCCCTAACTCCATGGGTGGCCATTGTAAACCAATCTCCTGAATTCTTATAGATTTGTATATCTTGCACTCGATCTATTTTGATAGTAAGCACCGACTGATACAAACAAACATAAAGCAGCTCTAAGTACTTGAAGATTCAGATGGAGTTTGGGAAAAGTTTGGTATCAGCCCAATGAATGGAAAGTAAGCCAGTTATTTCATTTGTTTCTACTGTCTAACAAGCTTTCCTTCAGCCAGTGTGACCAATAGATTCCAAATGGGAAAAAAGAAGAGATGAAAAGATTGTTTAGGGCAGTAAACTAGAGATCAGTCTTAACTTTCTTCAGCCTGTTGCCAGTTTTATTTCTTATATGAAAGGTGCAAAAATATATGTTTTGATCCATTTGCCTCTCTGTAGTTTGAATTATCTACTCAAATATCTAGACACAGTGAATTTGTCACACATAAAGCATGCTAAACAGGTACTTTATATATAATTTTCTCATTTGATCTTCCCTAAATCCAATATGACAGGTATAATTTGAATGTTATTTCTATTTTTAAATAAATATGATGAACTTAATGACTTAAAGAATAAAACAGATGGCTTTTAATTCGTGGAAGCCAGAAGAAATCTACAATGTGTCAACAGGGTTGAGATGGGAAGAGCCTTCTCAAAAAGTTATTCTGGAACAACTGGACATCTACATCCAAAGAAATGAATTTTCAAACATGGAGCTTAAATTAGGGGAGAGTCAGATTGCAAAAGGGTACAAGACAATGGAAATACTCAGGAACTTGAGGGACAATTAGGGAGTGCTATGTGTTTATGGAGTTTGTGATGCTCAAGCAAAACTAGAGACACCAGAAGGGGCTGGCCACAAAAACGAAAACAAAACCAAAAAAGAACAGTGAACTGACTGCATAACTGAAGCAAAAAAAAAAAAAAAAAAAAGAAACAGTAGGAGAATATAGAGTGAATCTTGGAGCCAAAAGGTAAGTTAAAGAAGTGGCCTTGGAAAATAGAATAACCGGACCAGTTCTAACAGGAACTTTTCTAGCGAATTAGAAATAGTGCCTGAGACCCACATGGCTGGTGACCCTCCTCCAGCCCTTTGCAATCTTTCCATTGCTGTGGTTTCCAGGGATAAATTCCAGAGGCATAGCTCACTGGCCTCCTTCTTGTAATGGACTCACCCTTGACCTGGGAAGGACAATGTCTTTGAGTTAGAGATTAGCTCTTTAAAGAAGTTCAGAGTTATATAAATCAACTTGGGTAATTGATATACATAAAGGAAAAAAATAATTTCTAAAAAGAAAATAAATATAATGCAACAATTGCAAAAACTACCAGCAGTTTATTGCTAAGGAGTAAAAGATAAAGGGAATGCTTGGTTTTCACTGACAATGTGAGTGCAAAGGCATGATGGTTGTATTGATTCTGGAATTTACAGTTTTATTGTAGCTAATATTCGATCTTAAGTGTGGTGGAATGCTGCAATGTCAGGAACAGGGGTGGTATACATCAGCTTCTGTTAGCAAGAGACCATGCAAAGGAAAGACTTTTAGCATATAGGGTGATGACGAGGCTTCAAAGATAGAATTGTTGAACCAAAATATAGCCCACTTGAAAGAGAACCTCGGGGATGATCAAATCCAGCCTTAGCCTATCATATCAAAGGAGGTAGAGGTCAAGGGTGGCACAGTGACTTATACAAAGCTTCTGTCTTGAATAAAAATGAGTTAACAATAGCTAAAGAAATTTATAGGAGGAACAGGGGGAGGATGATGGGGAGAAGGCAAGAGGGAGGAGAAGGAGGGAAGAAGTGGAGGAGGAAGAGGAGGAGAAGGAGGGGCAGGAGGAGGATCAGGGGTAAGAGAAGTTAGGAGGGAAAAGTGCAGCCCGGGGTGAGAAGTGGTTTTGAAAACTGCAACAACTTAGCAGGGAAAGCAATCTGAGGGAAATAAGCTAGGTTTTGAAGGACTAATGAAATGTGTTTCCTCAGGTGTAAATTGAAGAGGGCTGGTCTACGTTTCTAAGAGTCCTTTCAGCGCTGACATGCTATGATTCCGAGTAATAGGTCCTAAAATTAGCAAGTCCTATGCAGACAAGAGTAAGCAGGGTGGC
Source organism: Myocastor coypus (assembly GCA_004027025.1). NCBI lineage: Eukaryota > Metazoa > Chordata > Mammalia > Rodentia > Myocastoridae > Myocastor > Myocastor coypus. Next base: position 5,137 of record PVJA010029274.1, on the reverse strand, counting down.
TAGTTTGGAGCAAAGGGGCATGCTGAGGAACTGTGACAGCTCCAGGAAGGTCAGCTGATGGGCGACAGGCTGAGAGTTCAGCATCAAAACATCCCTGAGAGGGTTAAAGGAACCTGCCACAGGATGCTCACTACTGGGAAAATGAGCCGACACACTTGCTAAAACAATAGCATCCAATATACTTTCTGTGGAACATGACTGAAACATTACTGGAAAAAGTTTTCCTATAGGGCTGTAATCGCTCAGATTCCCTATTGTCTTGTTAGATAAAACGCCTATAATTTTTAATTCTGATTCTCATAGAGTATGTGTGACTTCCGGCAGATGTGTGCAGACCCTAAGGCCAGTGTCTAGTGATATCAGGAAGAACATACAGATTAAACACTGGCTGTAACTCATTTTAGCAACTGTACGACAAACCTGCTCGTGGATGCCAAGCGGGGCGTACCGAGCGTCTTGTCCCCCAGTGGAAGCATTTACTTTCCATACATATAAAAGCTAGCTTCTACTTTAAGACAGAAAATCTCCCTAACTCTTTTGCCTGTGTTATGTATTATCTCTTCACAACCCCATATTCTCTTTGACCAGATTATCAAATTCTTGGATAAAGAAACGTATTTGTCTGTTCACTGAAGAAATCCAGTGTTATAGAACCTTGGGATGTCAAAGCCCCACAGCTTGCGCTTGCTCCCCAGCCCCGCCTCCTCCGCTTCTGCACCTTGCGTCACCTCCTCTGAGCTCTGCGTGTGCATGTATCTCTTTCTCAGGGTCCACCACTTGTCTTCTGAATAACATCAGCATTAAGCCAATCAGGACACTTCACCTTTTTCTCAAGTACCTCCCGCCGCGGCGCACTTAGACCCAGTTTGTACTCCCTTTTTGTAAGTGAGATGGAGACATCCCCTCTGTCCATTATGGAAGCTGGAAACGAGATCTGGGTCAGACCTGGGGGAAGACAGAGACTGCCTGTACTGACATTGTCCCCTCCCTCTGATGATCTTGCGTTGTGGCCAGTGGGGGCTCTCTTCTCAGTGGATAGGTCCTTTATTTTCCTCAGGCCCTGTTCCCACACTTAAGAGTACCGATGCTACTGCCCACCAGGACTTCACCCATCGGCCCTGCTTTTGCTTTCACTTCGTTCCTTACACTCGTCTCACGGAGTTATGCCGTGTTTCTCCCCTTATTTCGTTTTTATCTACATGCTCATTCCGTTTTCTAGATAACATAGGCACACCTGTTCATGATCAACAATCCCCATTCTCAAAGATTTCAACTTTTCAACAGAAAAATACCTCGACCTTAAATTTCTTCTGTTCTTAAAATTCAGTGATCGCCGAACACCGCTAGGTTATACTTTGTTCTTACTAAATTGTCCGTCTTTATGCCTCAGATTCCAAGCTTCCCTTCTTTAACTTTCACTCCCCCCCCCACTTTAAGGGTCTCCTTTCAAATGTAAATCAGATCTTAGCATCCTTCTCCTCCCCCCTTAAAACCTTTCCGTAATTTTTCCGTGAACTTAAAATGAAATGCGAATTTCCTAGGAGACTCACTCTAGGAATGGATCTGGCTCCATACCCCTGCCTCTTACCATCACACACCATTGTCTTGATCCCTCACTTCGGGCAACACAGGCACCTTTCCTTTGTTCTCTTCCTAGACTAAGACAGCCCCAGTGTACCCTCCTCCTCAGAGAGGATTCCTTTGGAACCTCTGTATCCAGTTTTACTACTATATCTTTTTAGTTCATAGCACTCTGGAAATTTAGTCTTTGTATTTACTTTTTACTTGTGCGTTCTTAAGTAACAGTCTTTCTCCTGCTTTCTTATTTGTTCTGGGGACACTACAAAGGTCAACAAAAATTTTTGCCCTTTGGGTATTTCTAGTTTAGGAGGAAAATTAGACAAAGAAGTAGGCAACTAGAGCACACAGTAATCATCTTGAAGCAGAACAGTTATCATTTTTAAGAAACAGACTCTGCAGCCAGGCTGTCTGGGATGAAGTACTTAAAATCTGGAATGTAGTAAACACTCAGACAAGGAGAGAAATTAGTGTTATTTATGAAGTCTGGTTGTCCATCTTCATTCCAGGAGGCACCATACTACAGTTCAACCTGCAGGTGTCCCTTTCCCTGAGCTGTTAAATCTGACCAGGTCTTAGTCTAATACCTTCTTCCGTATCCATTCTGATCTATTTTAAAAAGGAATGTCAGAGGCTTCTATAGTTGAGGATAAAGTCCAGTTCACTGATACGGCTGGCCAAGACCTTCACGGACTGGTCTCTGGCTTTCTTTACCCTCTGTCATTTTCTTGAGGTATTTCTCACTATTACACCTGAAATTCCAGCACTAGGGAGCTGAAGCCATTTGATCTGATCACCAGGAGTTCAAGGTCAGCCTAAGCTACAGAATGAAACCATGCCTCAAACAAAACAAAGCAAAATAAAACAATGGAACAGAACAAACAAACATAAAGAATAAATAAATATAATCCCAACCACTAAATTTCTTATAGTGCCATAATTATAACCTGTCATTTTTTTTAATGCTTTTTCCCCTGGCTAACTCTTTTTCATACAAAATCCCATCCTTAAATTATTTCTGATCTAAAAATTCATGCTTAGTAAAATACCTTTCTGCTCAGATTCAAATTTCATCCTCGAAATGTAAACTGGTCCTGAAAAGTCAAATTGAGAGCTCTGTAAAATACATTTATGAGCAAAGCATATTACAAGAATTGCATGATGTCAAAGGGGTCAATGTATCAAAAAAGCTAAGAATCCTAAATGTGTATGCACTTGATAACAGTGTTTTAAATGTGAAGCAAAACCTTTATAAAATGAAGGAACAGATACTGGTAGAGGAAGTCACTGAGAACATAACAGATCTGAATGATACTTAACACCTAGACATAATTAACATTTATAGAACAGTCCAATTAACATCGGCAGAATATACAATATTTGAAAGTACTTGCAAACAATCACATAGATCATGGTTTATGTTAAAAAGAACAAGCTTCAATGAATTTTAAAATAAGTTAAAAAGGACTGGCGAGATAGCTCAGTGAAATAAGTGCCTACTTTGGCAAGCTCAGGGACTAGGGTATGATCCCGATCCTACTGCTGTGTCAGCCCTGCCCCTGGGTCCACTGAGTTCAGGTGTAGTGGAGCACACCTGTAATCCTAGACCTGAGAAGGCTGAAAACAGGAGGATCCTCATAAATCCAAGCTGCATAGTGAGACCCTGTACCAAATACATAAGATTAAAAAAAAAAAAAAAGATCGTAAAGTAAACTACATATATTCATACAAATGTTCAGTGTCATTTATCCATGAAAGTATTAAATTAAAAACAATAACCAATAGATATCTGGAAAATCTCAAATATGAGTATGTTTCTAAATACGCATAATGTAAAATAAATCACAAGAACAATAAGGACTTTGATATTTGAAGTTAAAGAAGATTAAAACCATAACATATCAAAATCATGAGATGCATCAAATCCTGGGGAAAATTCTATAGTTTTAATGTGTCTGTTGGAAAAGATAAAAAAATTCTAAAAGCAATGATTTACACTTTTATATTAAGAATTTTTTTGAAGGTTTTGTCAGAAGCATCTGCCTTGTGAGGAAGAGGCCCTGCATATTTCCATGTGGTGGTGAAGCTGTTCATTGGAAACCTGCCCCGAGAGGCCACAGAACAGTATGGGAAGGTGCTGTAATGTGACATCATTAAGAACCGTGGCTTTGAGCACGTAGAGGACAAGACATTGGTGGAGGATGCCATCTGGAACTGCACCACTATGAGTTGCATGGGGTGAATATCAACATGGAAGCCAGCAAGAACAAGAACAAAGCTTTGACCAAATTACACGTGGGTAACATCAGCCCCACTTGTAACAATAAAGAGCTTTGCACCAAATTTGAGGAATATGGCGTAGTCATCAAATGTGACATTGTGAAAGATTATGCCTTTGAATATGTGGAGTGGGGCGAAGATGCAGCAGAGGCCATTGGGGGCCTTGTTAACACTGAGTTTCAAAGTGGGATGTATGTGAGCTGAAATTCTGAACTGCAGTTGTGCCTGAGAAACACACTTTGATGGTACCTTTTCTCTGGGATGTTTTCAGCTCTGTGCATTCAGTTCTTCCAAAACCGTGAACCTTAATTTACCTTGCTAAGTTCACGCCTTTCTTTTTTCTCTCTAATTCTGATTATCCTGTTCTTGCTATTTTTTTTTAATATTTCTGTAGCTTCCCATTCATGTTCTGTTTTCCCAGAAGGCCTCATTGCATGCAGGAGCTGTGGTGGGGGCTGCCCTGTCTCCTCCTTGCCTCCTGCCTCCAGTGGGTGTTGTATTTGGGACCGATCTTGGTGAGAAAGTCACCGCTGCGCTAAGGTTTCTTTTACCCAATTAGACCTGGAGTTGGACCATTTATCTTTTCAGTGAGATAGATGGTTTTTCAACTTAGAAAAAAAAAAAAAAAGACTTTTTTTTAAAAAAGAACAGCAAATTAAACCCAAAATTAGGAGAAGGAAAGAAATGAAAGAATAAGAAATAAAATGTAAAAGGACTAGAAAGAACCAATGATATCAAATCTCATTTTGAAAATGATCAACAAAATTGCTAAGCTTCTAGGTAAACTATTAAAGAAGAGACAAATAATATTCTGAATAAAATAAAGTATATCCCTTTGGATTTTGGAGATGTTAAATGATAATAAGAATCTAATATAAAATAACTTCTGTGCCAATAAATACAACAAACTAAATTAAACAGACAGATTCTTTGAAAGTCACAAATTACTGACACCGACTAATGTAATCCCATTGCAATTGGCATCCATAACAACCACAGCTATGGAACCATTTTTGACAAGGTGACTAATAACCAAAAGCAGTGGACCTTTGAATAGCAATTCCTCCATTTGCTAGTGTTGGACACTGCTGAGTTACTCTCCTTACTGACAATATAGTCTGATCTCTATGGTTACTCTTTGTCAACTTCTTTGATGGCTTGATTTCCCTTTCACCCACACTTGGAAGGTTCATCCTTTCCAGAATTTTGTTCTGAGCTGTCTTCTCATTGGGAACCCTGTCTGGGAACAGATAGCACTGACAGAGCCCTTGGCTAGGAC
>PVJA010029273.1:0-18682 GCA_004027025.1 Myocastor coypus | reverse complement strand
TTTATGTGATTGTGGTTTTATTCACAAAGTCTTTGCCTAAACCACTGTCTTTAAAAGTTCTACCTATTCTGTCTTAAAAGATTTAGTATTTCTGTTTTAACATTTATATCTTTGATCCATTTATATTTTAGTTTGCTGCATGCTGAAATATATGAGTCTACCTTTCATCTTTGGAATGTGAAGAGCCAGTTTTTCCAGCACCATTTATTAAACATCTTCTTATAGTGAACATGGTTGGCTCTTTTGTCAAAAGAGGCAGGCAACTGAATGTGTTTAGAGTTATTTCTGCATCTTCCAATCTGATCCAATGGCGCTCAGGCCCATTTTTGCCATAATATGCTATTTTTGTTACGTTAGCTTTGTAGTATAACTTTAAGGCCGGAGTTGCAGTGCCTCTTTCCTTGCCTTTGTTTCCTAGAATACATTTCATTATTCTAGACCTTTGCTGGTTCTAAATAAATTTTGGTATTATTTTCTCTGATTCTGCCAGGTATGCTATTATTTAGATTGGAACTGCATTAAATCTGTATAACAACTTTGTATGTACGGCTACGTTCACTATATCAGTGCTTTCCCCCAAGGAAAAGAGATATCTTTCAATTTTCTGATACCTTCTTTGATCTCCTTTTTGTTCAGAGAACTACAGTTTTCAATGTAAAGATCTTTTACTTTTTTTCATTAGATTGATACCTGGGTATCTCTTTTTCTTTTGGGGGGATGCTAATATAAAAGGCATCATTTTATGTGCCTGGGGAATAGCTCAGTGGCCTAAGCACTTTCTGGCAAGTGCAAGGACCTGGGTTCAATCCTCAGTATCACATGGAGTGCTGGCCCCATGCCAAGCTATTTGCCAAAGCCGAGCATGGTGGCACATACCGATAATGCTATTGCTGGGGAGGCTAGGATAGGAGGACCGCTATGAGTCTGAGCTGCATAGTGAGACCCGGTACTGAAGAATGTTATTTTATTTATTTATTTATTTATCTATCTATCTATTTATTTATTTATTTATTTATTTATTTATTTATTTATTTATTTATTTGCTTTTTGTAGTTAGGGACGGGTCTACAGGGTGTTCAAGACCTCACTACTAGAATGGACTCATAGTGATCGCCTGTTTATAGCTTTCCAAGAGATGGGATTACAGGTGTGTGCCACTACGCCTAGGAGGCTGGCACAGCTGCCCCTGGGGATTGAATCCCCACCCCCTTCTCCTGCTTGCAGGTACTTTAATCTGCTGAGCTATTGGGCTGGCCCTCAAAAAAAATTTTTTTTTTTTGAAAAGATACTACTTTCCTAGTTTCACTCTCAGTGAGTTTGTTATTTGTATGTAGGAATGGTAGTGATTTTTGAGTGTTGATTTTGTATGCAGCTATGCTACTGAATTTGGTTATTAAATCTGTTTGGTGTAGTATGTACTGTGTCATGTTATTTGCAAATACTCATTTAACTTTTTTCTTTCCCATCCTTACTCCCTTTATTTCTTTCTCTTGTCCAATTGCTCTGGCTAATGATTACAGAAGAGTAGGAATGATGATAGTGGATATCTTTGTCTTGTTCTTGATTTTATTGTGCAAGTGTTCAGTTTTTATTCATTTAATATGATGTTGCTGTTGGTTTGTCATAGATTGCTTTTTGTCAGACTGAGATAAAGATCATCTAACTTTCTCGGGTTTTAAAAATATCATAAATGCCTGTCAGACTTTGTCAAATGTTTTTTCTGCATTTATTGATATGATCAGATGGTTTTTGATCTGGGTTCTGTTAACATGGTTTATTGTATTTATTGATTTGCATATGTTGAATCCTCCACTGGAATTTGGTGCACATATATTTATGATTATTACCTCTTCCTCTCACTATGTATATGTCAAATTCATTTTCCCTGTTTGAGATGTTTTCTGTCACAGCTATCAACAGCTTCTTTCTGTCCTTGGCTCTATATCCTGCTTTGTCATTTATTCTCGTCAATCTTGTGCTATTTGTTTTTGCATCATCTAGCAGCTGTCAGAATGATTTTTCATAAGCCCTCACTATTTTGAAGAAATCCTTTTTGTGTGTCTTCGCTAACTGAAATCCTGTCTTCTCTCTCTGATAGTTTGTTCTCACATTGGCTCACTCCTCTGCAAATTTCAGTGAAATTTTTAAACTCCTGGATATGTGTTTCAATCTGTTGCATGACTTTCATTGCTTTCCTATGTTTTGCGCTCATGGTTTCCATCGTTTGTCTGAGATCCTCTTGTCTTTTTTTTTTAAATCTGTATCTGCTCTAGAGTCATTAACCATGTCTTTCATTATGCTCACCATTTCTACAGTTATCTGACAAATTATTTCTGGTTTGTTTTTTTTGTAGAATTTCATTCATCTGCTTTGTTACCTCTGTTTTGCCACTTCCAAAAATCCAGGTAAGCGGGTTTTCAAATTTTTCTACCTCATTACCTCTGAGATGAACTGGAACTCTGGGGTTGTATCTGATTTACATGTCTTCTTATTTTCTAATTACTTTAGCTTGTTTCCTGGGTTGATTCTTATAAATTAATTAGCACAAATACCTTTATTCCTAACTTTTAGAATTCTTAGAAATTGACTGTTTCTTAGAGATGTCTTCCAGGTATAGTTGGCTTTTCAGTTTTAAATCTGTTTTAGCCACATATCACTTTAATTCATTGGGGTTTAGAAGTTGCTGGCTATTGGGCCTGCCCCCGGATTCTTCGGCACTGGCCTATATTATTTTTTTGTATGACCTTTAGGCAGTCTTAGTCTTTGTATACCAGGACAAACAACTGATTAGGACAATTATGTCACCTTGGCTAAAATGGTACAATCAATAGTAACAAGAACATCAAACACAGCCTAGAAAATGACAAACTGGGATGGAGAAGGGTCATTTTGCCTTCTTTAACCATATGAACTAGATTTGTGGTCATATCACAAATTCTAAAACATACCAGAAAATTACATATAGTCAATGTGCCCTCAGAATGGCAATTTAAGCCTAAAGAGGGAAGATTTGAAATTACTTCAGTGGAAAAAATAGAGAAATAGAATAGTAAGAGATTAGAAGCAAGACTGCAAGACGAAGATGGCACAAACTTTGAGAAACTGGTGGAAGAGAGGGGAATGAAAGAGTGAAGGAAGAAATAAAAAGAGCAGAACATTGCAACGAAACAAGAAATAAAGTTCACACTCATAAAATCATGAGCAATCAAGAAAAAGAGAACACAGGAAAAACAAAAACAATAAGAGAGACAAGAAACCACAACTGTTCACTTTGAGGGTCTCTGCTGTCCCTCGTAGACAGAATGGGAGATAGGATCTAGATCCCCATTGGTGACACCCATCCAGCCAGTCATAGATTTCTAACTGTAGTTCCACTGAAGTTCAGGTTGGCTTCTGGTTTTGAGGCTGGAACCCAATTTGTTCAGCCTTGAACATTTCATGTGCCTCTGGCTATCCTGAACAGTGCTTCTAGCTGGCTTGAGCTCGGCTGCTTGTCAAAGTGACTTTGAGAGCTGTGAGGTGGAGCCAGCCAGCTGCTCCGCTGAGTGCTGAGCTCAGCTGGCCTGTCTTGGTTATTCTTTTCATGTTGCTGGGACAAATACCCAACACCCAAAATGAAGGAAGGAAAGGTGTATTTGGCTTACAGTTACTGGAGGTCTCAGTCCATACTCAGCTGGATCCACAGCACAGAGGCACATGGCAGAAGCCAGCAGTTCATGGCCATGGAACTGCAACAATGGCAAGCAAGAGGCAACAGAGGCAACAGAGGCACCGGAGTGAGAGTCTGTCTCTCTGTCGCTCTTTTATTACATCCTAGCTCTCTGCCTCAGGCTATCCCTGGCAGGCCATGCCCGTAATCCCAGCAATACTCAGACCCATCATCCCATTAGTACTAAGACCTATCTATAATCTCAGTGGATCACCCATAATCCCAGTGGATCATGAGTTAATCTCAAATTCTAGAAATCCCAGCCCCATGACTTCATAAGGCTTTGTGGTTGCAGGGAAGAACTAGACACAAACCATAATGTGGCCCTTCTACAAGATGGCTACCACCCAGTCATTCCCTCTGGAGGGACATTTGAACCTAAATAACTCAACCAGCCCCTGCAGTCTTCTGTGTCCACTGCTGGATTGGGTTTCTCCACGGAGGCTCCTGGGTTCCCAGTAGTCACTGCGTGTCCATAGATTCAAGACACTCCTCCCACGCAGTAATCCAATGATCAGGAAGAAAATGTCACTTGCTGCCTCCTTCTTTTTTGAGGTCTCTCTCTCTTTGCTTTCCCCAAGGGCTTCAAATCTGACTTCAGATCCTTGTTGGGCCCTGCTTCCCTCCGTGCACTGTTTCCTCCGTCTACCCAGAAGACGGAATGCACGCATCCTTTTCACTCTGCTTTTAGGCAACATCTGCCCTGAGTGAGCATCCAGAGTGGGGAGCAAGGGCTGACAGGTAGTCTGACAGAGAATGAGGGATGTTCCAGACAGTTGTGAAAGAGAAAGAAAGACAGGGAGCTGCTGAAGAAAGGCAAAGCTCACCAGATCATCCAGAAGCGCCTTTTTGGGGTCAGACATCTTAATCTGTAAGGGCCTCACCATCTGCTACAGCTGTGTGGAATTCCTACCTCAAATAAGGAGTCTGAAAAGTGAGCACAGGGGAAAGACAGAGAAGGCTTGAGCTCTGGAGAAAGTGCAGTGTGTGGTGGGAGTGTGGGCTGAGCAGTGGGGCCGTGCGCGAGAGATGAGGATGGAGGCAGACGAGAGGAGCACGAGGTTGGGAGGAGGTTACGGCAGTGCGGCAAAGGGAGTCCGTCCGCACCTGCTGTGCGAGAACAGCCTGCCCCTGCCCCCAGAGGCTCCGAGTACAACTTCTTGCGATCATCACACTCTGCCTTGCACGTGCGTTTTGCGTGTGTGCCTGCTTACCACGCCTATCTCTTGTGCAAGGCTGGAGCTCTACCCAAATGCTCCACACCTGGCAATGAGCCGTGGCTGTTGTTGGAGGACCGAATACAAGCAAAGATGCTAATTTTCGAAACCGCAGCAAGTGCCTTCGTGAAAGTTAGAGCTACTCTCTTAGAGACTGTGCGGTCCAAAGTATTAATTAAATTGGCCACACTGCCTGCCAGCGACTTTAATATAGTGCTACTTAGAAGAAGGTGTTACTGGAACTACAGCAAGCCCAAGGCATCAAGCGCTTGCTTCGTTGCTCCTTGGAAAGACCAATTTATCGAACTTTGAAGGAACATACACAAAAGCCCAGCCTTGCGAGCTGGCAGGGGACCGAGTGCCGCTTTCAGGAGTCATAACCCTGGGTCCCCTCTGCTCTGACAGCGTGAACTCAAGAGAATGGCAAGAAGCCTGACTCTTCTTAAAGCCTCATTATCAGGAAACTGACTTGGCTGGTCACAGACACCTGGGTGTTGGTCTTCCTCACTTGAACCCTTTCCTATTGGTTCTCTGTAATTTAAAGGTAAGTTTGTAGGATTCCCAGTTTTCATTTTAAAGGACAAGTAAGGTGGCAGATGTACTGGGATGGTGGGCAGGAGCTTCACAGATGCGTGAACACATGTGTGTGCCTCTGCTTGTAGCTAGTCACGCTCTTACATACTGATCACTGTCTTACTCACCTGGCAAGGATACATGTGTGTGCCTACGCCCACGCTGGGTCATGCTCTTACATACTAATTATTCTCTCATTCACCTGGCAAGGATACATGTGTGTACCTATGCTTGTACCTAATCATGCTCTGACATACTGATCATTCTCTTACTCACCTAGCATGCAGCTCGCTCTCCAGGCTCATTGCTTTCTGCCTGATGTTTACATTCTTACTCTAGTATTTAACTTTTAGTGTTTTCAAAGCTCCTTGTTATATATTAATGAATCTAGGAGACTTTATCCCACTGAACATCTTCAGTTATAGTCAGTTGCCCCAAATTGGCTTTCTTGAGCTTAAATGCACTTGCTGTTGCATATTACAAGATGAATTTGACTGAATGTCTCATAATGACTGATGCAAGCTCATTCAGAATATGAGAATAATACATTTATTGCTCTCCAACAATAAGTAATAAAGCAAAAAAATGTCTCTTTGGCTTAATATTTTACTGTTAAAGATTAAACATACTTCTAAATACATTAACAACTCTTTGTAATTGTTTAGCCCTATGACTAAGGAAACTATTGGAATTGCTTCAGTCCCCTTGGGTACAATTGTACAATTTAGATTTAGCTGGTCTAAAGATTATATTCAGTTATCTTAATGTTTTTGTAATGAGAATGATCTGACTGTGTCATAACCTTTTCAGGCTTCCCCTCCTTCGTTTGCATAACCCTTTACTCCTCACTTTCATTGGTCTTGCTCTTTTACTTTGAATATGTCAGAGTCCTCTGGTTTTCCCCATTACCTGACTTTGTAACTAAAAACACCAATGGTTTGTGTAGCCTGATGTGCATTTCGAAAGGCAGAGTGTGATGGATGGGGCCCAGAGGCAGCTGCGGTAGGGCAGCTTCACCTGTGGGTTCCGTATTTGTTGCTTTCTCTTTTTCTTGAAATGCTATTGGTTGACCCCTGAGTGAACCCTAGGATGGAAGCTGCTGGAGGGCTTGGTTGTGCTCGTGACTAAGCACGTGGCCCTCCTTTACTTTAATGAGGCTGTGGTCACATTAGTGCCCGAGCACATGGTTCTCCTTTGCTGGCGTGATTGTGCACGAGATCACGCTGACTATCCTGAATAAAGTAGAGTTGTTTCAGAGGTTCTTTGCTCACTGGGGAGGGAATCTTGGTGAGCCCTCTGAGCTGCCTTCATTGGGTCTTCTCGTCGTTTCTTTCAGCACCGACAAAGAACATTACAAAAAGTTGGTCTTACATTTGGGAAAATACAGTGTTCACAATAGGTACACCAACAGAGGAAAGAAATGCTAGGTCTGGTGGTAAAGAAGAAGAAACAAAAATGATTTCAGCATGGCTGCTATAATTTTAAATGAGCTCAGTATACTGTACTCCTAAAAATGTTAGTCTTACTTTGATAATATTTAAGATTTAAACAATAAAATACATATAGGATGTGTAGTTCTTGCTTCAAATAGAAGATATTATAATTTAAACTAGTTTTAGTAGCTATATCTTAAAACTTATATTACAATAGTATGCATACGACCTTATTGATTGATTGGTTGATTATATTTGGTATAGAGTTTCACTACACAGCTTGAACTCATAGTGATGCTGCTGTTTTCAGCCTCCCCAGCACTGGGATTACAGGAATATGCCACCATACATGGCGTCAGTGGCTGGGAAAGGGACCAGTGCAGCATGTGGTGCCAGGAATTGAACCCCGATCCCTGTGTTTGCCTAAGCAGGCATTTAGTCTGCCGAGCTATCTCACATCCCTAACCTTTTATCTTTGAAAGTATGCCCATTTATACACATTTTTATGTCCACATATACTCATAAGAATTAACTTATAATTAAATAAACTTGACAAAATTAAAATCTTATAAAACCTGGATACGCTTGACTGAAAGGATAACCAAGTGATTGTGGGTCAAGAAATTAAGATAAGATTTTTTTAACTAGGAAGTACAATTCATGCAAAATTATTCTTAACAGCCTATTTAAATGTGAGATACATTTTACGTTATTAGCTATTCCCTCTGTGATACTCTGAAGGAGAAACACAATGTGTAATTTGGAGTATCAGAGTTCTTCCCAAAGGCATATCATTTCCACTGAATTCCAGGGGGTGTAACTAAAATGTGAGGGGCTGGGAGCCTGAGGAACAGTAATATTTTCAGAGGAACCGGTTTAATGTAAACCTGAGCCATCGGTCCTTTGAACACTCCTAAAACCCTGCAGTAACTCTCTCAAGTCCTCAGCATGACCTGCAAGCATCACATGTTCTGGGCCTGCCTACGTCAGCAGCTTAGCTCTTGCTGTCTTCAGCCTCTGACCCTCAAGCTGTGTGGCCGAGTCATACCTTAACTGGGTCATAAAAAGTGAGCAAATAATATCAGCCACTGATTAATTAAATTCACCACAAGGTAACAGAAACTGCCAACTTCCATTGGTCCAACAAGCTAGGAAATTGTCTCTTCCTCATTTAAAACAAATCTAGTTACTCTATCGGGGACCTTAAGCTCGAGCGGCAGGCTCCCAGGGCATTCCTTTTACATTGTTTTCTTTTACATTTTCTCCATATAGCTTTGGGCTCCAGATGTAAGATGGTGGTATGATTCCCACTCATCTGCGCTATAGCCCTCAGGAAGAAGGGAGGTGAAGGAGAAGAGTCTGGTCCCTTTGCTCATGGACACTGTAAATGGACATTATTACAATGGTATTAGAAATACTTGTCACATTATTTAAAATTTATCAGTGTGGTACGTGATATAATGAAGTAATAAAATGTGTAATAATGTGAAACTAGAAAAATGCTCCTATAAGCCAGAAACTAGAACTAGAAAAATTCAGCCTTTAAGTATTTAAATGATAGGTGTTTTGTAAAATTGGCTGTATTTTAAAGTCTTGTCAATATAATAACATTTTATTGTATGTATGACAAAAGATAAATTTTTCTTTTGCATAGAACCTTAATCAATATTTTAAAAATTACATGGACATCATCTAGATACAATATTTATGATGAGAGTTTTATCTGCCAATTGTATAGTATCTTATAATTATGTCTAAGAGAATTAATCATGTTTTTATAGCCTCTAAATATTCCAATTATTAGTTATTATGTATTTTGGATTAGTTTTATTGCTAAAATGTAGAATAACTGGTGAGTTTGATCCACACTGATATTAGCATGTTTTATATCTTACCTACTTTTCATCTTTGTGTTTCTCTTTGATTAAGCATATCTGTTATTTTCATGTGCATCACTATTAACTTGAACAAGTTATGGTACTTTAAATCATTTATTCTGCAACAGTACTATATTATACAAGCAACTGCTGAAATTGTGCTAGTGATTTGAACTGATTTGTTCCTTAGAAACTCTGCTAGAATAATTATGCTTTGAATTTGTACAATTAGCCAAATGGAATATAGTCTATATTATAATGTAAGTGAAAATTGCCAGTGCATTAGATGGCACTTCTTATCTTATTGCTTAGAGAATCTTACTTAATGTATCGTTCATGGGAAAAGGAAGAACTGGGTGTTCTGGAGGTAACAGGGTCTGGGGAACAAAATTATCCTCACCCATGTTTTTACCACATGGGAAATGATATAAAGCAAGTCGATTTACTTTCAACAAAAATTTCAAATGTTAATTAAGACTTTAAAAGGTAGCGTTAAGTTGTATCTACATGTTTACATTAGTAGAAAGTAAAAAAAAAAAAAAAAAATGTTAAAAACTGCCTTTTTGGGCCCCTGTACCAGCCGGGTTCTGAGATTCTATCAGTGACCCTGGCCTCCCACGTGTGTGGTAGCAGCTCACGGGCCTCAGCATCACCATCCTAGACCTTTTATTCCCTGCAATGGTTTCATCCTTGAAATCGTCAAGATCTTGCTCTTTGACCAACTTTAGATTCATTTAATCCTCAGATTTCTTTATTTCTAATAATCATGTCCTGACATTATCAAGGCTTTGATCTACCTTAGTTCTTCCATTTCCTTTAACCATTTTAATTTATTGTGCAGTGAGAATGTCCTAGGTATTTTACATAAAAAGTCCTATTTGGATCATTTGACAAAAGGAATTATCCTACTTTTGAACCTGATTCAAATAGAACCATAAACTAAATAAATTTCTCAAAAAAGGGTGAAGGTCCCTAGGTTCATTCCTAGTACTGAAAAGGAAGGGGATGGGAGGATGGGGACTTACGTTCTGGCCTATCTCCTCCATAGCCCATAGTTATGGTTTGTGTCTCCTTGTTCCCCAAAGCCTCATGCAATCATGAGACAGAGTTCTAGAGTTTGTGATTGACTCATAATTCAAGGCTGGGATTATGAGTCTGAGTGCTACTGGGATTATAAGTGGATAACCTGAAGATAACATAAGGAGACAGAGGCAGATTTGTTCCTTGTCGTCATTGTTACTGCTACTTCTGCATTTTTCTCTCTTGTTCTTTGTTGTTGCCATGAATAGCTGCTCTCTGCCCTGTGCCACTCTGCCTTGGAGTCGACTGAGTATGGACTGAAACCTCTAGTAACACTTCAGCCTTTCCTTCCTTCATTTTGGGTGTTGGGTATTTGTTCCAGACACAAGTATGAGTAACCAAGACACCAACACCATACAGATCTTAGTTTTATTGCCTTTCCAAATTCAGTCTCTACCATACAGTACCACATCCAGTCCTTCTCCTCCAGTGGCACTGCAGTGTCTTCTATTTCTTGATTCCAGTCTTACCAGCCAACTGCCATTAAAAATGAAATCTACCAGCTAACCCATCCATCTTTTCCTATGTTCAAATTTGTAAGCACTACTAAAGAAGTCATATAATACATGAGTTTTTGAGGCTGGTGTCCATACCCCACGCTCATTTACAAGACTACCCAGCTATGTAAATTTCCTCTGCACTCCAAATGTAAATTTTTTAAAATCACCTGGTCCACTATTTTCTGCTCTTAAGATGATCTGAAGGTATTGGCATTTTGTCTTACTATGTTACAATAACAAACAACAGGAAGGTAATTTGAGGACAATATTCTAAGTTATAGATACTCATTTTTTAAAAAAAAAATTGTATTGCTTTATCTTCTACTTACTAGTTTTTCATCAATATTAGAGACTTTCCCAAATTTAAGATCCACCTGAAGTTGTCTATTGCTTTTGTTTTTCTGAGGTACCTTCGACCTTTACTATATCATTAATCTTTGTCTTCTGTGATGTTGATAAATGCATATTTTTTTGACTTTTTAATGAAGAAAATCATTTTATCAATTAAAAGTTGAAAATTATTTGGTAACAAGCAAATTATTTTTTCATGTTGACATTGATTTCCCAAAGATGCATGTGATTATCACAAAGTTGTCATGATTTCTGTAACTAACATAAGATTTTCAATGTGATATCATATGAATGTATAGTTTAGATACAGTAAGATGCTGTTTCCTCCTCCTCCACCTTATTCCCCCCTTTTCTGTCTCTTGATCCCTCCTGTCCCTTCTTTCCTCTCTTACCCTTTACCTTCATTTTCCCAGTTTGCTCTCAAACTTCTGGTCTTAAGCAACCCTCCTGCCTCAGCTTTGTCAGTTGCTGAGACACTAAGTGTGTGGTACATGGTTGTTCTTTTGTTTTTTCTTACGATTTTGTAATTTGTGCTTTTATATTTATTTTATTTTTTATGGCACATCTTGGACTCGTAGTGATCCTCCTGTTTTCAGCCTTCCCAGAACTGGAATTCTAGGTGTGTGCCACCATACCTGGTCTCCATGTCCAGCTCAGTGTGCCCTGCAAGGACTGTTGTGCCTGGGATCTAGCCCTGGTCCCTGTGCTTACCTAAGCAGGTGCTTAGTCCACTGAGCTATCTTGCCGGTCCTTGTAATTTGTGCTTCTAAACCTACACTTTCTTTTTTAATTCCTCTGTGAAAACAAATTCTACTTTAGCCGTGTGTTCATGTGTTATTTCCTTTGGTCCTTAATCTGGTTTCTACTGTTTTTACAGGTGAGAGTATTGCTCCTTGGATAGCTCTTTCGCTTTTCTTCCCTGCAAAATTCTAAGATCTTATCTTCGAATGTTGACAGGTTTCTTCTTATGGCCTGAGTTGTGATATTTTTTCACTAGCCATCTTTTTGTCTGTGCACCTTAAAAGCATGGCCTATCATTGTCAGTTTTGGAACTGCCAAATACTGCCTTAGAAATTTCCTCTCTTTCTAGGATCCTGATTTCACACGTTTTTAATTCTATACCTTGTGCTTCTGTTTTCTTTTATTTGCCCCTCTTACTGTTGAGTATATATCTCATGTTTGGTTTGATTATCATTTTTTTTCAGCTCATCTTTTTATAATCTGTTCTTAAACCCCAAGTATTCAGTTCTTAACTTCCTTGGTTATTTTATTATTTTTTATTTTGACAAAAAGCACATCACAGAATTTTAAGTTGCAACCATGAAGGATAGTTTAGCAGTGTGAATATTTATTTCCATCTTGCCAAACTGGAGCTCTATGCACCTTAAACAGTAAGGATTTTCCTGCTCATCTATCTCCTACTGAGCACTATTCTACATTGTTTCTATGAAAGGGGTTGTCTTAATGCTTCACTCCATATTTTTCTTTTTTATTGGTTTATTCCCTGTAGTGTAATATCCTCAGGCTTCCTCCATATTGTAGCATTTGTTAGGGTTCCTTTTTGCTTTAGGCTCAGTACTATTTCATTATATTTCTGTGCTATATTTCACTAATCCATTAATCTGTTGATGAGCATTTGGGTTAATTTGCCTCTCCTTCCTGCTCATAAATAGCACCATGATGAGCGTGGGTATGTAGCTATCTCACTAAGCCTTTACTTTCCCTAGTATTCAGCTCTAGTGTCCATAGATGAAGACAATAAATTTCTGTTGTGTAAGTCAACAAGTTTGTGGTACTTTGTCATGGTAGCTCTAGCAAACTAATACTAGATACTGGCCACTAAGTGGTCAGTGGTTGGTTTTTAGATTTGTATATAAAATTGTATGTGTCTGTGGATGGGCACTTGTCCTCTTAGTAATTTCACAATCTTCTCTCTTAGTAACCCATGTTTTGTGAGTAACCGAAGAGACCTCATCTCAAGGGATGGAAGAAATGAACCTCTTATGTGGCTCCGACTCTTACTTTGACTTCGCTGTTCTCAGACTCTCTCCAGCTCATAATTTTTTAGTATTTTATGATACAGATGGATTACAGGTGTGGTTTTTCAGATCCCTCTGAGCTGTAGTTCATGTGTGAGTTCAAGGTTAACTCTTGGACCTTTTCCCATATTAAGTATTAAAAACAAGATTTAAATAAACTGCAATAGCCATGTAGCTCAATGGTTGAACAATTGCCTCATGTGTGGACCTCTTGCTTTGATCGCAATGGGGATAAAATTACAAATACTTAGGCCTTTATGGCTCTTGTGCTGGAGGCTTGGTCTACAGCCAGGGTGTGTTGGAAGATGGTACTCTCTTTGGGGGGGGGCAGTGTTGAGTCAGAGGAAGTGACGTCACTGGCATGTGCTCTTGAAGGTAGTAACACTGGCGGTGTTGCTGCTTTCTTCTTTGCAGTAGCTCCTCCACTGCTTCCACTGGTGGTGATGGACCATGACGTCATGGCCAAGACACCACAGTCTGAAACTGTGAGCCAGGGTAAGTCCTGCCTTCAAAGCAACAGGGAATTTTGACACATCAGTGGAAAGCCAGCAGACACAAATCCTAAGGGATATCCCGGGGACAAGAAAGGTAAGGCTCTTCTGAAAAAAGGCTGGGGACAGCGCTCAATGCTACAAGGCAAAGTCCTTTTTCTCCTTTGCTTTTCTTTCTTTTTCCTTTGTGTTGCAGTAGAGGGGACTGCACTTGGCATCATGTCTCTTACACAAGTGGATCATTGAACTACACCTACATCTTCTTTTCATTTTTTTTTGCAATTTGGAGACAAGGTTTTTCTAAGTAACTCTATCCAGCCTCAGACTTGGGAGCATCCTGCCTCAGCTTCCATTTTACCTGGATTTGCAGGCGTGTGCCACCAGGCCCAGTTTTTGAAAAATGCTATTTGGAGACAAAAGCAAGGGAGGTTGACACCTAGAAGTTGCTTATGACAAAGAGCTCTACACCAGTCTCCCTGGACAACAGGCCCCAAATGGGATGACTTCTAGTAATAGAAATTTATTTTTTGTGTACTTTTGGAGCCCAGATATCCAAAACAAAGCTGTACTTATTCTCAAAGATCTGCCTTCAGAGAATTCTTCCACACTTTTTAACTGCAAGCATTTTTGTTTGTTTGCTTTTGTTTGTGGTTGCGTCACTCCAATTTCTGCTCTGTCTTCGCATGGCCTTCCCTGTGTCATTTCCCTGTGTCTCACTGTGTATCTCTTACACAGCTATTTGTCACTGGGTTTGGAGATCATGCTAAGTTCTAGCTGAGCTCAAGTTGAGATTCTTCATTAGATCTGGAAGACTCTTTTTTTCTAAGGGCTACACTTACAGGTTTTAGGGCTTAACATGTGGGTATATCTTTTTGGAGGCTCTCGTTCCACATAATGCAGGTTGTAACATCACTAAATACTGAAACTAAAAGAGGAATAGAATTAATCCTAATAGCTTTGGTTTACATATATGATATTCTTAAATTAGAGGCTAAAAATAGCCCTTAATCCAGATGAACAAAACCAACAAAAAAGAGCAGAAAATATTTAGGCTGTAGAGGTGAGTGCAGACTGGATCCAGTTTCTTTTTAAAAGATAATAAGTCCCATAATTCACAAACATGAGCCCAGACATTTCGGAGGGTCGGAAAGACGTAGTCACTATCTTTACATTTTTTATGAATGCCATGGAATAAAAGGATTAGAGACTTCTGTGAAGCATTATAGAGCAAATTCAGAAGTTCCAGGGAGACAGATTGAAGCTAATTAAACCCAAACAACTCCAGCAGCAAATATATTTAGAAATGAAGTGGGTTATGTTGTGAATTGCGAGTGGTTTGTGCAGCTTCTAGCTTTGAGCAAGTTGTCAGCTAGAATAGGGTGAGGATCTCATTCAGCTCTAAGCTCTGCAATTCTGCAATTTTCTTTATTTACCAGTGAAGTTATTTATGGGCATTTTTCAAGGCTAGGGGGACTGATTATATTTTGATTAAAAAGATTGTACTAGTAACTTTAATAATCACTTTATGGCATTCATGTAGAGACTCGTGTTCAAACTGTGATCCAAACCCACTTTGTATTTCTAAGACACAAAAGCATAATGTGACAGAATTTTTAAATATTCAATATTTTAGGTTTTCATAATTTAGATTTCAAAATGTCAAGGAAGAATGTTGAAAATATATTGTCTGCTACTTATTCCTTTTTTTTTTTTTTTTCAAAACTGGGGATCAAGTTCTGTACTTATTCCTATTTATAATTAGGTATTTTAATTTTCTGTATTTAAAGCTATGTGAATTAGAAATATCTTTATACATATATAGCTACCTAAAAATTAATGACAAAATAAATAATTTAGTTATATGATTCAACAATTATTTTATTTTCTAGATATGGTATATTGTGTCAAATTTATTTTTTTGCCTTATAATGGTAAATGCTCTAAAAAGAATACTTAAGCTGCTTCAATTCTAGAACTTCTCTCTCACCTCCCAGGACATAACAGAACATTGTAATCTTATACCAATGTTGTGTATAAGTGTTCCTTTATGAAATATTGTACCTTATTTCATTAAATCATTTTGTTGAAACATAATTCTATATATTGGAAAGAAAACACTGTCTTCTTGTTGTTTTTGTTTTTGGCGAAACTGGGGTTTGAACCCACGACCTTACACTCGCCAGGCAGGCACTCGTGCCACAGAGCTATCTCCTCGGCCCCACAGTGTCTTCTTAATTAGCAAGAATTTAGATTTTTTAAAAATTCTATGATCCTTATTTTACATTTGCCTGTTACTTGTTGTATCATCGTTTATCTCTTTATTGAATTTATTCAGTACATGAACCTATAAATTTAAAAACAGACATTAGTCTCCAGAAACTGGTAAAAGAACTGGTATGTCTATAGGCTGCACATAGGGAAGACGATCAGCTGTTAGCGTGGGTTGGGCTCCAGAGTAGGGAAGCGCGGCACGCCGAGAGCTAGGGCTGGAGAGGTCACGGGAGCCTCTCATGTTCGTAGACATCACCTTTATTCCACTTTAATAACTTGGCTCACCTGCTGTGGGTTCAGACAGTGCGGCATTTTATTTTCATAGAAAAGCACCCCTGGATCTTTTCTTTCTATTTGATTTGTTACTTTAAAAGTGTTTTTTTTTTTTTTTTTCTTTCCTAAAAACTATTTGCCAGCAATGAGTGGGCAGTCATCAGACTGATATTATACCCCACATCACTTTGAAATTGTGCATGGAACATAAGTGTGAGGGCTTCGGGAAGACGAAGTGTGTTACTATAGAAAGTAAACGTTTGTGCAGTTGTCCTTTCTTTCCAGCACTACTTACAGATCATAGTTGGGAAGCGGATGAGATTCAAATAATTGGGGATAATAAGTAATACCAGGTATAGATCGAGTCCAGTTTTTTCTTAAAATGTTGAATTCAATATTTAAAATAACCAAAATATCTTTCACTTGGAAAATGATCAGAATAGTGGCTGTGGCTATGGGCGATGGCAGATACTCTGAAGTAAGTAATGGGGCTGGGGGTGGAGCTTGGGAGCAGCGCCTGCCTGGCAGCTACAAGGTTCTGTGCTCAATTCTTGGTGCCAAATAAAGCCCAATATCAATATGGAGTAACTAATGAAGCCGTGTAACTGGCATCGAGTTAGAGATACAGTGTAACATAGTCTTTGAAATGGTTTTATCATGGCGGCTGCCTGACAAGAAATTAGAAGACTTGAATTCTAGCAAATATAAAAATTGTCGCCATTTTCAACATAGCTAAGTCCATTGAACTCAGAGATCTTCCCTGAGCAATAGTAATTGAATTTACCACACACGATATTTTACACATTAATTCAAATGCTCTTTTTATGGTATCATATTTAATCCTTATCTCTACCCAACTCAAGGATATTTTTCTCACTTTTCAGATGAGAAAGGTAAGGTTGCAGCTGGGCTTTTCAAACTCAGGCCTCTGGAGCAGTCCTAGGGAGCCACCAAAGAAAAGAAAGGGGGAAAAAAGAAAAGAAAAAGAAAAGCAAATAATTTGACAATCATTTCTTTATATTCATTTCATTTGCATTTAATTCTAAAGGAAATTAGTTGTGCTATATTGTTCTAATAAAGTAATTGTATACATTTGTAATGTATACAAATGAATTTTGCTAGTGTTTTTTTAACCTTTTTATACTTTCATCTTTTTTATGTACAATCAAGAGGTTTATTTCAAGGTCAACTATTTCCCCTAAAATAAAGTGTCCTTCTTTGTCTTTCACTTAGGTGGATGCCATGTTGACGGAATATCTGGCTAGTTTATTGTTTCTTTCAGATTTTGTGCAGCATTTAAGGTCAGAGTGTCATTTTAAAATATATGTAAATAGATTATGTTCACTGTTTTATTGAAAATCTAGTAGGCTAGCAAGGTGTTTTGAATACCGTGTCTCATACAGGATTTCCAAACGCATCGTTGTGATTCTGATTGAGCCCCAACATACGTGCTAGGGAGCAGGGGCTTGTGAAGACAGTGGAAAAAGCCTTCGGGAGAATGCTCCTGGCTTCATTTTTATCTTTAAGAGGAAAAGCGGAATCAATAATGCTGTAACCATTTTTTGATTTTTAGTTTCTTTTTCATTGTGCTCCCATTTAGCTCCTACTATCTGCCATCTTTCTAGAAAGGCTGCCTTGTATACAGTATTGGTGGTTCTAGAGCTCGGCTTCTGTTCTGGAAACTGGATGTGAAAGTCCTCTTTCTTCACCCCTTGAAGACTTCCCTCAAAAGTCTTCAGGGCAGGGCTTTGAGTGAGGGGTATGTGAGTGACCTGCTATTGTATGTGACATTTATATCTTGGTCAGAATGTTCACACCACCTAACTTCCAGAATTCCTCTGCATCTTCCACATTTTCTAGAACAAACTCTCTCCAATTTGGAGATACTGCATTCTTCCAATGATTTTCATTTTGTTTGTGACAGTCAGTGGGATCTCATGTTCACCCCAAGAGTCCTGCAGTGGTTAGTGGGTACATCCAGGATGTGTGGAACTATGGCGCGTGGGCACTTGACCAACCAGTCTTGACTCAAGAGATATGTTTCATCCGGGACATACCAAAGAATGAAAA
Organism: Myocastor coypus; assembly: GCA_004027025.1. Lineage (NCBI taxonomy): Eukaryota > Metazoa > Chordata > Mammalia > Rodentia > Myocastoridae > Myocastor > Myocastor coypus. The sequence continues at coordinate 798 of PVJA010029273.1, read as the reverse complement.
TCCAACTTCCTCTTTCTCTAGTTGTGAGCACAGTGGTTAAACCAGTCAATATGTAAATAAATATCTATCACAAATTTATTTTTAAGATATTGAAATGTGCAGCTTGATAATCACTGATGAAAAGCCTCTGTTACTAACATTCAGAAAGAAATACAGTCTTTGCCAGCAAATGTACGTGTGCAGTGATCTTCTGCTTTGAAAGAACTGTCATCCATGAGGAGAACACTGCAACATTCCCCCCCAGTTATTCCTACAAGCCACTCACACTATCTCTTCAGGAGCCTTTTATTTTAAACTTCAGCAAAACAAAACTTCAAACTGCTGTGGTTTCTACAAAATGACCTTTCTTCTTCCCTTTTTACTATGTCACTTGGGAAACAGAGATACAATTTGGAAACAAATGACAGCTCAAGACTCCACTTTCTATCTCTAAAAGGAACTGAGTGACGATTTTGAAGTTCAGGTTGAAGCACTTAGGTTTTGATTTCCAAAGGAGTTCTGAATTTGCCATAATGTTTTCTTTTGTAATGAAAACAGTTATCAAGTGGCACAAAGGGAAAGGCCCCGAGCGTCTTGCACAATCCACAGATAGGATTTCTGCTCTGTGTTAGCCGACAGCTCATAAGGAATTCCACTTACTTTACTTTCTTTGCCCTCATGTAGGGGAAAATCGAGCACATTACCTGCTGCTGTTATTTACTTTTAAGTAAGCAGATCAAAAATTAAATAGTTTTTAGAGTTCCTGTTGTTTTGTTTGGTGAAGTTCTGTGTCTTTTTTTTTTTTTTTTTTTTTTTTTT
>PVJA010029272.1:0-26812 GCA_004027025.1 Myocastor coypus | reverse complement strand
CTATGCAGTTGAGGCTGGCCTTGAGCTCACTTTTGTAGCCCAGGCTGGTCTCGAACTCGCACCAATCCTCCTGCCTCAGCCTCCCGAGTGCTGGGATTACAGGCACGAGCCACCACGCCCGGCTTCGTAACTTCTTTTGATGTGCAAAGGCTTCTCAGTAAGAGGAGGTCCAGTTATTAATTCATTCAAGTATTACTTGTGGAGTTTGGTTTTTGTCCATGAAATGCTTACCTACCCCAATGTCTTCAAGATTTCCTCCTAATTTCTCTTCCATGAGATTTAGTGTTTCTGTTTTAATATTTAGATCTTTTACCCATTTTGAGTTTAGTTTATCGCATGGTGGTATACCTGGGTCAAGATTTATTTTTCAGCATATAGAGATTCAGTTTTTCGATCACCATGTGTTAAAGAATATCCTTCTTCCAATAATATGTTTGGCCCCTTTGTCAAAGATAAGATGGCTGTGTGTGTTTGTAGTTGCTTCTGCATTTTCTAATTTATTCCACTGATCCCCAGGTCGATATTTTACCAACACCATGCTGATTTTATCACAATAGCTTTGTAGTATAATTTTAATCAAGAATTGTAATGTAGGGACTGGGGAGATAGCTCCGTGGCACAAGTGCCTGCCTGGCAAGTGCAAGGTTGTGAGTTTGAACCCCAGTCCTGAAAAAAGAAAAGAATTGTAATGTCTCCTGCCTTTTCTTTGTGGCCCAGGATTCCTTTACTATTCTAGGTCTTTTCTGGTTCCAAATAAATTTTAGGAGTGATTTGTCTAAGTCTGTGAAGTATGTTAATTGTATTTTGATTCAGATTGCATTAAATCTGTAAAATAGGTTTGGGTATATTGCCATTTTTACAAAGTTGGTTCTTCATATCAGGACCAAGAAGTATATTTCTATCTTCTGAAATCCTCTATGATGTCTTTCTCAGAGTACTGTAGTTTTTATTGAATAGATCTTTTACTTCTTTAGTTAGATAAATTCTTAAGTACTTCATTTTCCATGGTGCTATTGTAAAGGGTATTGTTTCTGTAGTTTCCTTCTAAGTGTGTTCATTTTCTGTGTTGAGAAATGGTATTAACTTTTGTGTATTGACTTTGTATCCTGCTATGCTGCTGAATTTGCATATTAATGTGAGTAGCTTCTTTGTATTTTGATTCTTCCAAGTAAAGTATCATGTCAGCTGTGAATAATGATAGTTTACTTTCTTCTTTAGCTATTCTTAGTCCTTTTATTTCTTTCTCTTGTCTAATGGCTCATCTAATAATTCCACAACTACATTTTATAGTACTGGTGATAGAGTACATCCTTGCTTGTACCAAATCTGAGAGTAAAAGACTTCAGTTTTTCCCCATAAAATTATGTTAACCATTGGTTTGCCATAGATGGCTTTTATCTGATTGAGGTAGAAGCCATCTATTGCAATTTTTTGCAGTACTTTGAGCACAAATGAGCATTGGACTTTGCCAAAAGCCGTTTCCACATCAATTGAGATGATTGTGTGGTTTGAGGATTTGGCTTTACCGACATAGTGTATTACATTTATAGATTGGTGGATATTGAACCATCCTTGCATCCCCAGAACGAATTCTACTGGGCCATGGTGTATAGTCTTCTTATTCATTTGTTGTCTTCTATTGGCAAGGATTTTATTCAAGATATTTTACGTCTCTGTTAATGAGAGAGGTGGGCCTATTATTCTCTTCTTTAGTTGCATCCTTCTCTCCTTGGGTATCAGTATAATACTTGTTCCAGAAATGATTTTGAGAGGATTGTTTCCCTTTAAATTCCATTGAAGAATTTAGGGAGTGTTTGGGGTTATATCTTCTTTAAATTTGTTGTAGAATTCATTGGTGAATCTATCAGGACTGGGACATTTCTTTTTTGGTAGGTTTTTTACTACATTTTGTAGTTTATTGACTGTATTGTGTTATTGAAAATGTTTATAACTTTTTGATTTAGTTTTCATAATTTGTACCTTTCTGGCGATCTCTTCATTTCATTTGTGTCTTCAATTCTGTGAGAGTAAAGATTCTCAAAGTATCTAGGAATGATGTTTTGAATCTCCACTGGGTCTGTGGTAATGTCACCCTTTTCATTCCTCATTGCTTTAATTTGAGTTTTTTCTTTCATCTTTTTGATGAAGTTAGATAGGGGATTTTCAATTTTATCCAGTTTTTCAAAGAACCAGCTTATTGATTCGTTAATTCTTTGTATTGTTTTCTTTGTCTTGACTGAACTAGTTTCTGCGCAAGTCTTTACAATATCCTCCAATCTTTGGCCTTTGGATTCGGCTTGTTCTTCCTTTTATATATGATTGAGGTGCAACATTAGAGTATTTATCAGTTCCTGCTTGGTTTTCTGAATATGTGAGTCCAAAGCTATAAATTTCCCTCTGAGAACTGGTTTCATTTTATCCCATAAATTCGGATAGGTAATATTTGAATTTTCATTAAACTGTAGATGCTGTTTAATTTCATCTGCAAGCAATGGGTTGCGGAGGAAGGTGCTATTTAATTTCCATTTGTTTATGGAGTTTTCGTGTTTTCTTTTGTCATTTATTTCCAGTTTCATTGGACTATGTTCAGATAATATACATGGGATTATTTCTGTTTTCTTGGATATACATAAGCATGACCTATGGACTCGTATTAGGTCCATTTTAGAAAAAATGTCTATGTAGAAGTGGCTGGGTGACATATCAGGAGCAAGACTTATGTGCACGGGATGAATTAGACAAGGGTCCTAAGAAACATCAAAAGATTTTGGACACTGATGATAGCAATATGTAACACTAAAACTATGCTTGGAATGCCTGACATTCTGGCATTTCAAGTGTGTGCTACTTTCAATGTCATTTCAGTTACTGTTGTACTGGCCCTCAAGTAAATGGTTGGTTTACAAGGAAACAAAATAGGGTATTAAATGAGAGTAAGAAAATAGGAAAAATGCCAAAGGATGGACAGGCTAAAATTTAGTACATGCTGATATTTCTAAATATCTGTGTACAAATGTGTAACCGCTTTTATCACATTCCATAGAGATTTATTAGAATATCAATGATTCTTAGCAAGACATAGAAGAAGTATATAGGTATATATACTTGTTATGATATATGTATATATATATGTGTGTATATATATATGTATATATATATATATATATACATATATCATAACAAGGAACACTATATAAGGCATATATATTCATACAAGGAACACTAAAACAGTGTTGAATCTTAAACATTTTTTCCAACAATAGAATGGATTTAAACTCTGTATTTAAAAAATAGTTTAAGTGTTAGAGATGGTGAATATATCCAGTTTCAGTTACAGAACCAATTTCCTGAATTTTAAGCATTCAGTGAGCTGCCAATTTTGATTTGTGTTGCTCTTTACCTAGATGGCTTTTTCTTTCTGGCTTTATTTATATTTTTTGTGGAGGAGAGGAAACAAGGAGCAAATCTGTGTTTGACACTTATACTCTGTATCTTGCTTTCTTGAATGTTAATCATTTAAATGTTATTACCCTGCTTTGGTTTTATAGTGATTGTGAAGCATTCATTGTGAAGCAAGTGTATAGTTATTTTCTCATAAAAAAGAATATCAATGATTGATGGAAAATACCAACTCCAACTTAAGTCTAAGAGTTTGATATTCAGAAAGACAGTGATATTAAGCTCAAGCACCTATGTTTTAGAGCAATAGTATCAATAAGCTTTACTTCTGGAGGGCTAAGAATGTAAGTTTACAGACCAAAAATTAGAGAAAAAGAAGGGTTATGAGGATAGCCAATATTTTGGCCCTAGCCCTTCAAGGTCAGTGAGGACTCAGGACAGAACCTGTGCCATAACATCCTATAACTCAGTGGTTTTCCAAATTTTCCGTTCAAGGGGATTAAGGGACCACAGAGGAAAGGGATTAAAGGTATATAGTATGTCTAAGCAGTCACCTAGAAAGAAAACATTCTCTCAGGATTTCACAGAAAGCAAACTGGTAAAGCAATGGCTGTGACTCATCCAGATGGCTGACACTGACAACAGTTTTACAAAACTCTGTACATGGTTCCAAAATAAATCCTGAGGGAATTTGGCTAACCTTGGGAGATACAAAAACTACGTGTTTTATTATACAGTTCTTGCTTTAACATGACACATAAAACGTAAAGGTAGTTTAATATGCTGAGCTGTAAAAGGCTCAAATCAACAGCTTCCTATATTGCCAGTTTTGTCAATAACCCACTGCAATTATGGAACATTTGACTATATATAACTACTTTCTCTTAGATCAAAGGGAAGAAATATGTTGTACTAAGAACCATTAGAAGATTTATCATGTGTACCCCCTGGGCTCTGTATAAATACAATGAGGACAACAATATGTGTTGTATTAATTATTGGAAATGTATTACTAACATGTTTTGAAACTCTCACATTGTAATTTCTTATTAAAAGTAATAAAGACAAACAAAAAAAGTGGCTTGATTGAATACTCTGTATATGGCCACTAATTCCATTTATTCCAACTACTGGTTCAGTTCTGTTACTGATTTGCTAATTTCTTGTCAGCTTGACCTACCTTTTTGGGACAAAGGGGTGTTAAGTTCTCTTATTAGGACTGTTGTATTGGGCATTCCAGTTTTCATGTCCATTGACATTTGTCTTATATAGCTAGATGCTCCTGTGTTGAGTGCATACATATTTATTAGTGTTACCTCTTTCTCTTGAATTTTTCCCCTTACCAGTATGTAGTGGCTTTCTTTATCTCATTTCATCATTCTTGGTTTGAAGTTGAGACTGTCTGAGAGTATGATTGCTACCTCTGCTTTTTTCTGAGCTGCTAGGGCATGTAGTATTGTTTTCCATCCTTTGACTTTCAGCCTATGCATTTCTTTTTGAACTAACTGTGTTTCTTGTATATAGCATATTGTTGGATTTTGCTTACTAATCCAATGTGTCTATTTCTTTTAATTGGTGAATTGAGACCATTTATATTGATGGTTATAATTGACATGTATTGATTTATGCTTGCCAAGTTATTTACCTGATGTTGGTTACCCTTTTATCTCTTTGTTTAATGGTTTTCCCTGTTGGGTAGATTCTTTCCATTATGATTTACGGAATTCTGGTCATTTTGGTCCCTCTCTAGAATATCTTTTAGTAGTCTATGTAGGGTTTTCTTCCTCATTATGAAATTCTTAGTTGTTCTAGAAAGCTTTGCAGGGTACAACATTCTGGGCTAGAATTTGTTTCGATGAAGGACTTAAAGAACTCTTTTCCATGCTCTTCCTGACTTGATGCTTTGTGAAGAGAAATCTGCCATTATTCTGATGGGTTTTCCTTTAAATGTGATGTTTCCTTCCTCTAGCAGCTTTTAGTATGTTATTCTTGAGCTGGATTTCTGGAATCTTGACTATTATTTGTCTGGGTTGTGGCTATCATATGTTTCTAATTGGGTTGATGTTGTTTGGAGCTCTATATACTTCAGTCACCTGAATGCTGAATTGTTGACTCATACTTCTTAAGTTTTCTGCTATCACTTCTGTGCATATTCATTTTTTTCAATTTTATTAACTCCTTCTTTCTAGTTGATACCTATTAATCTCACATTGTTCATCTTTGCACCATCTTGTAAATGTTGAATTATTTTTTTCCTCCATCCTAGTTGTTTTTAAGAGATCCTTTCTTCCCTCTTACTAGCTGCTACAATGTCTTCAAGATCTGAAACTATCTTCACTTTCATTCAGATGGCTTTTCCAGCTTGTCATTGAGGCTTTAAGTTTCTGTGTGTCTCTTTGAATCTGCTTAATTCAATCTATTTCTTTCCTATATTGCTCATTCAAGGAGTTCATCATTTTTATAATCTCCTCTAATTTTATTTTATCAGTATCTTCTTCAGAAGCAGTTTTTTAATATTTTCATTGTAGTTGTCCTTTCTTTTTGGTTTCATTAATTATTTCTAGTCTAATTTTCTCTCCACTCTTCTGCAGCTGTTTATTTCAGATGCTCTTAGTTCAGATATTTCTTTCTTTACTTCAGAGATTTTTTTCTGATTTGATTTCCTCTCTACCATTCTGAGTAGTTTCTTTACTTCAGAAACTATTAATTCAGAAACTTTTTTTTTTTTACTTAAGAGAATATTTCTGATCTGGTTTCCTATATACTGTTCTGTAATTGTTTCTTTACATCAGATGCTATTAATTCAGTTTTTTTTTTTCCTTTTTTGCTTCAGAGATTATTGCTGATCTGATTTCCTCCATATCTTCTTTCAGTTGTGTATGTTGAACCATCCTTGCATCCCTGGGATGAATCCTACATGGTCATAATGTATAATCTACTTAATGATTTCATGTGTTCTACTTGGAGGATTTTATTCAGGATTTTGCATCTATGTTCATGAGAGAGATTGGCCCATAATTCTTTTTTTAAGCTGCACCTTCCTCTTCTTTTGGTATCAGTGCAACACTTGCCCCCAGGAATGATTTTGGGAGGATTGTTTTGTTTTCAATTTCCTAGAAGATTTTGAGGTGCATTTGGATTATATTTTCTGTAAATTCCTTGTAGAATTCAGCTGTGAATCCACCTGAATCTGGACTTTTCTTTGTTGTTTTGTTCGTTTGTTGTTTTGTTTTTATATTTTGTATTTCATTGGCTGTTACTGGGTTATTGAGAGTTCTTGTATCTTCTCGATTCAGTTTTTGTAATTTGTACCTTTCTAGGAATCTGTCCATTTCTTCTGTATCTTCAATTCTGTGAGAGTAAAGATTCTCAAGGCAGCTATTAATGATATTCTGAATATCCATTTGATCTGTGATAATTTTACCATTTTCATTCCTTATTGCTTGAATTTCAGGGTTTTTTCTTTCTTCTTTTTGATAAGGTTCACTAGGGGCTTACCAATTTTATTTAGTCTTTCAAAGAGCCAGCTTTTTGATTAATTCTTTGTATTTTTTTCTTTGTCTTGATTGAATTAATTTCTACTCTGTTACTTATAATTTCCTCCCATCTTTGGGTTTTGGGTTTGGTTTGCTCTTCATTTTCTAGATGATTGAGGTTCAGCATTAGGGCATTTACTTGTTCCTGTTCTATTTACATATTGTGTGAGTTCAAAGCTATAAGCTTCCCTCTAAAAACTGCTTTCATTGCATCCCGTAAACTCCAGTAAGTTGTGCTAGAATTCTTACTGAACTTTGAATATTGTTTATTTTTTAATCTCATCTGTGACCCAATAGCTGATGAGGAATATTTTGTTTAGTTTCCATGTAGATCTGGGGCTCTTGTGGTTTCCTTTGTCATTTATTTTCAGTTTCACTGCACTAAGGTCAGATAATATGTATGGGATAATTTCTGTTTTCTTCAATATATGTAACCATGATCTATAGACTAGTATGTGGTCTATTTTTAAAAATGTCCTATGTGCTGCTGAAAAAAAAATGTGTATTCAGCATTGGTCAGTGGAACACTGTATATATCCACTTAGTCCATTTTTTCTAAGTTATGGTTCCGTTCTGCTACCTCTCTGCTAATTTTTTGTCTGCTTGACTTTTTTGTTGAGATAAGGAGATGTTGATGTCTCTTGTTAAGATTATGGTATTGGATATTAAATTGTTTCATGCCCATTAAGATTTGTCTTATATAGCGAGGTATTCCATGTTGAGTGTTTGCATATTTATGAATTGTACTTTTTCCTCTTGAATTTTGTTTGTGGTAGTGATCTTCATTTCATTTCATCATACTTGGTTTGCCTTCAGACTGTCTGAGAGTGGATTGCCATCCCTCCTTTTTTTCTGAGGTGCTGGGGCATGTAATATTCTTTTCCATCCTTTGACTTTCAGCCTATGCATTTCTTTATGGGTGAAGTGTGTTTCTTGCATACAGAGTAATGTTGGATTTTGCTTACTAATTCACTATGCCAGTCTGTTTCTTTTAGTTGGGTAAATAAGTCCATTTAAATTGACAGTTATAATTGAGATTTATTGACTTATGATTGACATGTTATTTACCTGATGTTGTTTACCCCTTTTTCTCCTCTGTTTAATCGTTTGTCCTATTTGGTGGATTCTTTCCATTCTCATTTGTGGAATCCGGATCAATTTGATCCCTCTTTAGAGTACCTCTTAGTAGTCTTTATCATCATGAAATTCTTTAGTTGTTCCTTGTCATGGAAGTATTTCACTCAAATTTGAAAGGGAATTTTACATGGTATAGCAGTCTGGACTGGAATTTGTTTCCAGGAGGACTTGAAGTACTCTGCTCTTTGCTCTTCTTGACTTAAAGGTTTCTGAAGATAAATCTACTGTTTTTCTGACCGATTTTCCTGTAATTGTGATCTGTTTCTTTTCTCTAGCAGCTTTTAGTATATTGCTCATTGCTGGATTTCTGGGATCTTGACTATTATGTGTCTTGGTGTGTTTTAAATTAGGTTGATGTTATTTGGAGTTATGTATGCTTCAGTTTCCTTAATGCCCAATTGTTTTCCTGTGTTTGAGATATTTTCTGTTATTACTTCTGTCCATATTCTTTTTATATTATTTGTGTTTACTCCTTTTTCATTAATGCTTATTAGTTTCACCCTGTTCGTCTTTGTGTCATCTTCAGAAGTTCAATTTTTTCCTACATCCTAGTTGTTTTTAAGAGATGTTTTCTTACCTTTTCACTAGCTGCTACTGTGTCTTCAAGATCTGAAACTCTATCTTCATTTTCATTGATATAGTGTTGCCAGCTTGTGATTGAGATTTTATTTTCCTGTGTTTCTCCTTGAAACTATTTCATGTGACCTATTTCTTTCCTATATTGTGCATTCAAAGATTCCATCATTTTTCTCATCTCCTTTGTCAGTGTCTTCTTTAGAAGCATTTATTAATTCTTTCATAATAGTTATCATTTCTTCTTTTACTTCAGTGATTATCTCTGATCTGATTTCCTCTCTACCTTTCCGCAGTTGTTTCTTTACTTGAGATCCTATTAATTCAGAGATTTGAGCTGTGTAATTCCTAGTTTCTTCTATGCTAGCAGCTCCTGCACTTGTACCTAGTAGTCTTGAGGCCTGAGATTTCATTTTGCTCATTCTCTTTGTCATTTTGTATAGCTCTATGTTCTGACTTTTGGTGTAGAGCTTTGGTGCAGTTATGCCCTTAGTATCTAATGAAATTCTCACCTAAGTGATATATGGTTAAGGCAGTTATAGTTTTGTATTTAGAGAACTACAATTATGAACACTAACAATGGGTACTGATATTTAGCAGTTGACCAACTTTGGTAATTAATGGGTTTGTATTTTAGACAGTAAGTTCAAACATTATGTTGGTGTGGCTAAGCAGGTAATAAATTGGGAATTTGTATTTAATTTAGTTTCACTAAATTCTGTCTGATCACCTCCCCTTGATATACCTGGGCAGACTAGTTTACCCAGTTACCTATTGTCCCCTCTGTAGATCAAGAGAAAAAGAGCAAAGACACTCTCATAGATCTGTGTCTAGCAGAGTGTCCTAGCTTACCAGGTCCAGATTTACCAAGTTTAACTTCTCTGGATGTACCAAGTTTGATTCTGGCTGCTTTGTTCAGTTTCTTCCTGCTGCAGTCCATGGGAGTGAACCCCCACAATACCCAACCTGGCCTGGTCTGGAGGTGATCCAGTATGTACAGAGATGAAGGTCTCGTGCAGGCCTGGGCTGGGTATAGAGGGCATCCAGTGATGGTAGAGCAGAATGTCTCACACACACACTGGGCCTGGTACAGGTCTGTAGGGGATCCGATGTGTGTGGAGAAGAACATCTTACACATAGGCCAGGCCTGGGCTGGATCTGGAGGAGATCCAGTGGATGCAGAGAAGAACTACACACATACCATGCCTGGGTGGATCTGGTGGACTTAAAGTCATATTTTTTTCAGAAGTCTAACAGTATTCTTCTTCAGTCATTTTCCTGTACGCTATGTTAAGGCCCATATGAAAATATAATACCTGGAGGTCTTATGTGTTTTGTCTCTTAAAGGGCCTGTGTTATATTAAATATTCTACAGGAGCCTGATTCTCCTTTGAACCTTTATAAATTTAGTAGAATAGAAACTAAATCTGTAGCAAATTACAACTGCAGGCCCACTGTCGGCAGCCATAAGCAATAACTTGCAGATGCATGTGTGGCTTGCCGAGCTGCCGTGTTGTGCATTTACATGTCTGACATGCTCCAAGCTCAGCACCTGTGGCCATTTGCATGAACATCTTTTACAGCCAAATTTTCTGTAGGTGGGAGGAAAAGTAAGCATGGTAAAGGAAACTCACTGATGAGAGGAAGAGGAAGACAGTATGAATACTCCATTTGGAACACAGAGGCATTTTAGGTCTTAATAACTCTTTGCCTCTAAGAGCCAAATGCATTATATAATTTGTATTCTGCTGTTTGTTTTGTTTTGCTTTGTTTTGTTTGTGCAGGGTCTCGCTAAGCAGCTTGGACTTGGAGTGATTTTCCTAATTTCTGCCTGCCCAGTGCTGGGATTATAGGCATGCACCACAATGTCCAGACTCCATCGCTGCTTCAGCATGCCTGGGGGCAAGGCCAGTGCAGCATGCAGCTCCAGGGATTGAACCCTGGTCCCTGCACATAACTTGTGTTTTGTATGTTATGAGTTATGTACAATCTTTATTATGTTGTCTGCTTATATTTGCAAATGGATAATAGGTTTCAAATTTCTCTATTATCAGAAGTGAAATAATGTCATGCACATACTATAGTTATTTTTTAAAGGCAATAATAAAAACCTATAATAAAAATCTTTAAATGCTGTTATGTAACATCCCTTTGGTTTTGGTACAAATTCAGCATCATAACCTTTAAATTCAGAAAGACAGGTTAATGGATTCCAGAGGACATTCATATCCATCAAGGTTTTGGGGATGTTTGTGTCATAACATGATATTCATAGCCTATTGTTAATAGTAGTGTTCTCAAAGACAAAGCATTTGTTTAAAGAAAGTTCCATGACATAAAATATAAATGAAATGGCCTCCCAACAAAAATTTTTATACTGTATGACACATATTAGATATCAACTACAAATTTAACTTTTATTTTGTAATATAAAATATGATCAACTTGACAGAAAAAGGATAGCACTACTTTATAGAGAAAAAACAGTAGAGTGTACTTAAAAATATTTTTATTGGCAGAGAGTATTTTGGATTTGATATCTGCTAAGCTACCAGAAAAGATGATGTAAATACTCATTGTGGCATAAATTTGGGTCTTAGAGCAGGATTCAAAGCAGGGCATGGAAATCACATAGAAATTAGTGCCTTACAGCCTCACTGACCCAACATGTTCAAGTTTTCTTACCTGTCTTATTTTTACCCTTCATTCAAATTTCTGTCTCATTGGAGTTATTTTCAACATCGTACAAAGAGAATGTTCATATGCTTCATCCTACTCTAAATCTCAAAGGCAACCTGGGACCTTGGTCCATGCTGCCTCTGTTTTTGCTGCTGTTGTGAATAATTATATCTTTGGATCCAGACCTATTAGGTCACAAAACAAAATAAACAACTGAGAGCTTCATTAGCAAAAGCTTCTTTTTTAAAACATGGGGTTTATTTTAGGATAAGTAGTTTATTACCCCACCTTTATTAAAAAAGGAGGGTGGATATGCTTATATAGATCTTTCACTGGCCCTGTAATGTGTGGCTACTGCTGACAGAAAGGTACAGAAGATGGAAAAACAGGGTGCTGTCAACACATGGGAGATCCCTGCATATAGTGAAGGCTGTGATGAACTCAGCCCAGCCTCTGCCTGCACATCCCACCTTGAAGGCTGCATCTCTCCCTCAACCCACAATCCCCATCCTACAAAGACTGGCAAACTGCAGTGACCTCTATCTCATCTCCCAATATGTGCATGTTCGTCCTTTGACACTGAACCGTAAACCTCTGTGTTCCTTCCTCAGGAAGCATTTTAAATGTGTCAAAGATGTGTTTTCAAAAGGTTTTAGTTGGTTTGGATCATGTGTAAACTCCTTAACTTGTATTCCACACCTCCATTTCTGGCCCCGAACTAACTTCCCAGTTCTTTTCCTGGGGCTTCTTAGAATGCACATTGCACACTCTGCGTACGTGAAGTGAGATTCTTATCTTGGGCAAAGTGCTACAGGTTTCATCCTACGTAACTTTTCCTTTTACATGCCACCTAGCAATATGAGGTATAGGAAACTTATTAACCTGCTTTTAAATGGAAACCTAAATTACTGTTGTGTTTATAACCCCCAAGTGGGTTAGAAATAATTTTGATTTTACTGTAACATAACCAATTATCGTGCAAACACACAGAAACCAAGCTGTAAGAATGTTTACAACTCTTTATACCATGCAATACAGTGTGATCCTTTGAACTACAATTATAAAACATTTACATATTATAGGAAAGAGAACATATGTAAGTGTAAAAAGAGAGATTACCCTAGGAGACAGAGGCAGGAGGACCTCAAGTTTGAGCTCAGCTTGGGCAATGTAACAACCTATCATGACCCTCAAAATTGACAAATGAAATTAACAAAGAGCTAAGGGAATAGCTAAGTAGGGAAGCTGTAGATTTAATTTTTAGTATTACAAGGAAAAAACTCAAAATAGAAGTTTACAAATAAAGGTCCTGACATGGTGCTATTATAAGTATGAGTAAAGAAGGGACTAAATAAAAATAATGGTAATTATTTCAAAGTAGAGTGGAATTTTACCTAATTTTAAAATTTTCCTTTTTGTTAATACAACATTTGTTTAAAATTTTTTCAGGGATTTTTTGCAACATAAATATATAATTGTAAAAATAATGTAGTTTTAGAACATCACTAGGAAACCCTTTCTTATAAAAAAGTTATGGAAGGGCAAAGCATGACAATATTAAATATGAATATTCAGTGATAAACTAAAGTTCATAGAACCTTAGAAAGTTAAGATAGGTCTTTTTTTTCTCAGTCTCCACTGTCAATCCTTTGTCCAACCTTCCTATTCACTGCTCCTAGATTTTCCCCTGTTCAAGTCATTTTCTACCTTCAGTGTTACTCCATGCCTTTGCCTACAAGGGACACAAGACGCACTCTCATCCATTCCATGTTCACAAAATTTAGCTTAGGGTTTCAGTCATTATGAGCTATTCATGCATTTTCCTAGGAGCTGGCGGGCTCACTTCTTGCTTGGCCCAGGTCTGGCTCCTAATCGCATACCGCATGTGTTTCATACATCACATTTTCTTCTATTCTGTTTTTCATCTCAAACTCCACTTCTTCAAAGCACATTCAATCTTTCTTTCTTTCTTTCTTTCTTTCTTTCTTTCTTTCTTTCTTTCTTTCTTTCTTTTTCTTTTTCTTTTTTTTATGTAGTGTAGGATCTATAGTGTCTCACTATGTAGATCGGACTCCAGGGGGGCAGCCCAGTACAGCATGCCAGGGATTCGAGATTGAACCCAGTTCCTGCATCTGCCCAAGCAGGCACTTCAGTCCATTGAGCTATCTGGCTGGCACTCAAACCAGCTCTTCATTAGCCTAAGCTCATCACCAAATTTCTGCCTTCATTTCACACCCACTTTGATGCTTGGCTGCACTGTCCAAGCACTCCCCTTGTTTCAGGTCTGCTTCATCCTGTGTGATTATAGCACTCCTGAAAAAAAAAATCAGAGCATTCCACTTTCCATATGTTCTACAATATCTTTCACGGTGCTTGGTTAATGACAGGAATTCAGTAAATGCTTCTTGATAGACTGATGTAAGATTTATGCTCTCTTACACTGTCAGCAAATTTTTTCCTAAAACACTGGTTCTCCTGTGCCCGCTTCTATCAGTGTGAAACAACTGAGTGGTTCCTAAAAAGGGCTGTGAGCCACATCTTTGAAGTCATGGAATAACATGGCATGAAGATTTATTAACAGACTGAGCTTCGTGTTGCATTTTCACTTTGTCAATTACTGTCTTCTAAGCTATGATACTTTTAAGTAGGAATTCCAGAAGGAATGATATTGTAAACGGCATCAAGGATATTTTTTTTCCTTATATATTTTTTATAATTTTATTACTTTTAATAAGAAATAACAATGAGACAGTTTCAAAACACGTTGGTAGGACAGCCGCAATAATTAATACAATGCATATTGTTGTCTTCATAGTAGTTGATCAGAGTACAAGATTCAGAGGTGATAACTTCTCTAAACACTACTGGTACAAAGATTTCTTCTCACTGAGCTAAGCTAAAGTAGTTATTTGTGTAGTGCAACATTCCATAATAGTTGTGGCTTACCAGCAGAACAGGCATTGCTGGTTTCCATTGAATGACAAATAGAAGTGTGAGACATATCGTCCTAAAGCACAGCAGGTGTTACATGATATTACCGATTACAGCTACTCAAATTTTAACCAGTTAGTGTGTTTTCAAACTTCATATTTCAATTAAAACATGATACTCAGTAAAGCTTCTTTTAGTAAATGAAAAGTGGTATTTTCTTTTGATGGCAAAGCAAAATTATGGTAATTCAGTCAAAGCAGAAAAGAAACATTTCTGGCAAATCAAATAGCTACGAGGTCCCATAGACCTTTGTGTAATAATGACTTTGTGTCAACCCAATGCCACAAGTGCAGTGGGTTGACACAAGGCCATTATTACATCCACTATCTCCATGTTTCTAAGGCATAAATCACATAATCAGCAGTTAGGAGACCACAGAAGGTTAGAATGATCACTAGATTGAACAAGCAGAAGTGACATTTCTGACCCAAGACAACCACCATGGTAGAATAAACATTCTCTTGGGAGCCTACTTATAGCTAAGCTCTGGTTGCTATGGCACAACTTCTCAAAATAGTCTTGAGATCTGCTTTCACCCAAACTGAATGACTCACAAAGTAAAAAAACAGTTAAGTCATTAAAATGTGGATTATTTTTGTTTTCCCAAAACAAAGCAAAAAATGCTACTAGAGAAATTGTTATGTTTTAAAATCTATATTTAGTTAAAATAGCTTATTATTTAAGTGATGTGCAGTCAAATTTTCAAGGATTAAAAGGAAAACAATAAATACCACATAAACTATCCTGGGTTTCTTTAAGAAATATTGTAGGTTTCTTATTTAGTCTTTCACCAAGCAGATACTCATGCAGAGACACACAGGACACAGGGGAATTTGACTTCAGCAGCTCTATCTGGGTCCTAGAGGACTTGGGAGGAATTCTAAATAAACAAAGTCCTTCAGCTTAACCTCAGAAGGAGCTCACCCCTGTGTCTAGGGGAGGTAAGTGGGCTGTACTGCTTACCATCCATCTGTACTTCTCAATACACAAGAGTGCCAGATTACCAGAAACCAAATCCAGGACAGGAGATGAAGAAACACCATGCGAGGACTCCATTAGGTTCCAGAGTCTGGGGACTTTGTTTATATACAGTAAATAGTGAGAAAGTAGTACCCCTGAAGACCTGACACTTCAGGATTTTTTTATTTCATTAGAATGCCAAAGATCTGCCTTTTTGGAGTATTTTACTATGTTGAGCCTCCTGTACTTTGTATTTTAAAATGCAAACATGTTTTACTGGTGCCTAGTAAAACAAGGAAAAAATATCTTGCATGTAAACATCCATGGCCTTTCTTAAAACAACTGTCTCAACTGCATTTTATATCTACAGGTAAGGGCTAAATTCCAGAGGCAGGAAATGAAGATGGCTTAATTTTTTTTTCTAAACTCTAATGTCAGAGCTCTTCTGGGCACGATTAGTCATGGAACCTCTTTTCCACTGAAGGCAGAGACATCTCGATTTATTATTCATCTAGAGCTGAACTTGAACTGCAGATGTTTCAAGCTCCAGGCCCTTGTAGGGGATGCAGCTGCCCTAATTCTTTATGCTGCTCCCAGACGATGACACTCAGAGGAGTGGGGCCAAGTGTGTGATGCTCTTTTGCTCTGTGAGAGGCTAATGTATGAGGTGTGTTAAGACAGCCAAGAGGAGCGGGTGGCATCTTCAACAGGACCCAACTGACTTGTCGGAGGCATTCTCTGAAATTCACTCTGCCAAGAGGGCAATCCAAAAGGTCAGCAGTTTTGTTTTGCACCGTGGTGGCGACCAAGTGCGAGGCCTGCCCGCCCTTCTTTGGACTTCAGTGCGTCACATCTGTATAGTTCACTTCCCATCCATTAAAGAGGACACAGTGTTCATTTTGCTGAGTTTTTAGACATTTTCAAACATTGATACAAAGACATATGAGCCCAACCTTTTTATTTTATAAATACTATGTGCTATCGCATTGGCTCAGTGCAGAAATCCAGAGCCAATGTACAGGTCCTGCATGATGTGCTCACAACATTTGTAAAATATAACTCTCTCATTATGGGAAAAATGTGCTGGACTCTCAAGGAGAAAGTGTAGTAGTGTAGTGCATCCAGAGGACAAATGACATGTGGGAGTGGATTACTGAAATCAGGTGTCAGAAAATAGTGATCAGAAAGTTTCTATTATCAATTAAGGTTTCTATGATGTGGAATAAATCTAACGTTGCAAAATTTTCTTGCTAATGATTGATGAAATAGTCCAAAGTGTGCTCCACATTGAAGGAGAGAGCAGTCAGTGTAGCATGGTCAATGGGGAAGCCACTACATGGCTTCTTCAAGGGCCATTCCCTGCTCTTTTCTGCCATTTATCAGGATTAGACATGCCTGAGGATTTAGAACCTAGGTTCTTTCCTACCAGTTGTGATGAAAGGAGACAAAATAAAACCTCAGCCCATGAAGCAGGAGTCCCTGTGTTTCTCAGCGGAGACAGTTCCCTCCACACACTTATTTGGACCACCAAATTTCCATGCTTTGCCTAAGAGCTCAAATCAATATGATAGATAAAGATACGGCTTAAGGTAAACGATTACCCTATACGCTGATGGGAATTGTAATTTCACTGTATAGCAATCACTACAGTCTACAGGAAGCTTGCAGCCATAATAAATTCATCACTTATTTACAATGATTGATTGATATTCTGGTTTAATTAGCCATGAAAGTGTCCATTTTTTAAAGCTTTCTTTTACTTTTCATTTTTATTTCCTCTTACCACTGTCTGCAGTAGAAGCTAATCCCCTGCTGTCAAGTTAAGGAAATTTAAAGGGAGACCTTAAATAAAAACATTACCAATCATGAATACATTTTCATATATCCACTGTGGATCCTAAAGATTTTAGAGACAAACTGGGATTTGTAGTCCAATTCTAGAAGATTGCCTTACTATTATAATTAATAGTTCTTTTAATCACACAATCTGATCATTTGTGAATATAACTTAAACAAACTGACATATTAGCTTCCACAAAACACAGATGTTTTAGGATATCTTCTTACTCTATAATTTCCATGTTTCTCAATTCTAAGTAACCAATATAAATGACTTTAAGAGAAGCAGGCACTTAAGGAAATCAGAAAAGAATATAAGCTTGAGCCATAAAGTAGATGGGGGTCAGGGTGGGATAAGGGATTGGGGATGAGGGTTTGAGCAAGGGACCGATTTGGTTACTAAAATAACAAACTCACAAATGCATTCAGAAAATCCACCAAGAGTGTCCATGTTTATTTTCACTAGCCACCGCAGAAAGAGAGCAGCCAGGACAATAGTGGAGACCAGCTGTTGTTTTTCTTGAGGAGGTCCCAGCTCCGGGTGCAGAGGATCTTGACTTGAGATGGCCTGGCCGAGACAAATGTTCTGTCCACACTTTAAATGGCAGCTGGTTATTAAATGACTCCCAGTAGGGTGAACACTTGCTATTGACAATAAGGTAATATAAGGACCGTGCAGAGCAATCAGGATGGGAATGTGAATGAAAAATCTTTAATCTGAAATTACAGCTGTCAGGGTTATATTATAAAACATGAAAGTTGCATCTGCAGTTAGAATTAATGTGTCCCAAAAGCCAAGTTTCTCATAAACTGCATCTTGCAGATACATATTTTACAAATAGACTAGCACTCTTCTATAAATCAAAGAGAACTGTGGCCTATCTTAAGGAATTAAAAGGGGTCGTCTCTCCCCGAATTGGTATTTGTGGAGCAGCACTGGGGGATGGGGACATGGTGTGAAATGAACATTGATTTCCAAAGTCTGGCAGGAGCTACAAGGCTTAGCCTTGCATGGTCATAGCCTCCTGATTCCAGCCTTACATATAAGACTCTAAGTTTCTTTTTTTTTTTTTTTTTTTTAAATAAGCTGTGAGTGAGTAAAAACAAGAACTATGCCATAATATGAACAGTGATACTGTCTTCCTGGTAAGTTTACCGAGAAAATGTAAATTTTGGTTACTAGGCAATTTAAAAAATGGTTCTGACTTCTCTGGAGCAATCACATACCTTTTAAAATAGTCATAGCCTTAACAAGATGATCTCACAACAGAGATACAGAGAAAACCGTAAGCCTAGGAGCACATAAAGTTGAGGGCCTGGAAAGATTATCAGACACCATCCAGGCCAGGAGCTTATTTTTGATAACCTGGTTCATTTTAGAAATAAACATGTCAAGCACCAAAAGGCATTTATTCTTTGAATCTCTGAAAACATAGAGCATTTGATTTCTCCGTACTCAAATCCTCTGCCTGCCTTTGATGATGCATCTCACTTAAAAGACTGAAACGATCATAAGGAATTAAGTGCTATCTGGATTGCTTATGCTTAAGTCAGAGCGGTGAGCTGCAGATACTTTCCTGCTTGAGAAAACGCTGAAACTACGACTTTTTCAGCAACTACTTAATATAAAACTTTCTCTTAAATACAAGCAAAAATGACTGGTAAGGATATAGCAGCATCACACATGGAAGTCTTGTACTTGTCCTAAACGATATAATTTACCTTGGAAAATCCTCAGAAATTTACCACTGCCATGAAAAAAAAAAATAGACAAGCAATTTTTTTAGTGCTAAAAGAAAAACTATTTCTTAAAAGCAACCACTTTGTTTGAGTAATAATTATTGTTAAACCCCCCCAAGAATTATACTCTAATTCGCTTTTGCCTATTATGTATTTGGTGGCAACAGAAAGGCCATCTAAATAAAGTGTATGCAAGTTAATGACACCCTTTTTGCTAATTCTATAGAAGATTGGTTTAACAATATAAATTTTGCTTAGCTTCTGGGGTGAGGAACTGCCAAAGGTAGTCAGGCAGACAACAAGGGATTAGAGGATCAAGGTGCTCTTACTAGGTGAAAAGCACTGGTTTTCTGCTTATACTGAGTGTGGCAGAATAGATATTTTGCTTCCATCACTGGATGCCATTGATTTTCAAGGCATCAATGACTATTTTTTTAGGTCTGTTTCACATTCATGTTATGATTTTGTCTCTTGTTTATGAACCTTAGAAAGGTGAGTTCCCTGTGACCTATGAACTGCTAGACTAGATGACTAATACTGGAACTTTGCCTGTGTTGCCTTCAGGTGAACTCCCAGCTTCCATGTGTGCAAAATGCAGCAACACAGAGGTTATAACTGAAGCCCAGAATCTTATGTCAAACACGTCAGAGCAGATCTAGTAGCATAAGAGTTCCAGACACACACAGATTTTGCACTACAGCCAAAGTTCTGTCCAGTGATCTGATAATGAGTCTAATAATTTGCAAATGTGAACTTTGGTAACATTTTTGCATATTCATGTTAGGGTAACTTTGAATTGGAATGCAGTGATTACTTTTTATATTAATGGAATTATTCAAAATGAAAATGAGACTTTCATTGCTAAGCACCGCATGCTTGTAGGAATTAACTTTGACACCTGGACATCTAGTAGTGATCCAACAAGAGAAAAATAAATAAATAAAACTTGAGTAGAAAGCCAGCTCTAGCCGGGCGTGGTGGCGCACGCCTGTAATCCCAGCAGTTGGGAGGCTGAGGCGGGAGGATCGGTGAGAGTTTGAGACCAGCCTGGGCTACAAAACTGAGCTCAAGGCCAGCCTGAACTGTTCAGCAAGACCCTGTCTCAAAAAGACAAAAAAAAAAAAAAAAAGAAAGAAAGAAAGAAAGCCAGCCCTATGAAAGAATGAAAACTATTTCCTATTGCCATCGAGCCTCTAGACATAAAAAAGAACAGGAGAGAAGGACAATATAGCAAAAGCAGCAAAAGCAGCATAGACAAGGGCAAATGTGGAATTACTGGTGGAAAAAAAAAAACCTCTAGGAGTCAGTCCTACAGTACACAATGCTCCCTGTCTCGCCCCACCACCGGACTGAAGTGACTGAATAGCACTAGACAAGGCCCTGGAAGTTTGGCTGTCAGAATATAAACTTTTTCAAGCAAGCAAGTGACAAATGAAAGGACAAGAAGATTCCTGAAGTGTTGCCATTTTAATACTGTGATAAAGTATTAAAATGATAGTATTATAATAAATGCAGCTAGAAACTACCACCTACTCACCTTTACATTCATAAGTGAGGTTTTAACATTTCAACTTCCTAAGGTAAGAGCAAAACATTAGGATACTTTAGAATCCAGTTCTGTCATTTACAAAGAACACTAGAATACAGCTCTGTCCCCAAAGAGGACATAAAGCCTCTTTCCCTCAAAAGGGATACATTTAATATACGAGAACAGGAAAATGACAATATATAAATACATATCACAACACAGTATTTAGCATAAAAGTTTGCTGTAATTTGTAATCTACTTTATATGATGTTAATAGAAAATGAAGCTCAAAAGTCCAGCTTATTCCTGAATGTTTTGCATTATATCAATGTCATATATGTATATTATATATACATATATATGCATATATATATATAGCTATATTATTGCAAACAGCCAAATAGGAGCCTGAAACCATTTTACTTAATTTGCAACATTTTGATTACCAAAGAGACTGCAACTTCCAGGCCTCTGAAGTATGTAGGTCCTCTTCCAGCACAATGAGGTAGAAAGCAGCTCATTTAGATATACATCCAGCTTCCAGAGACATCTAGGGAGCTTACCAGCCATCAAGAAGCATAGGTCTACCTGAAAAATAGTCTGAGGGGTTCTTCAGAATGAGTGAGGGGCTGGGGAGATAGCTCTGTGGCACAAATGTCTACCTGGCAAGTGCAAGGTCATGAGTTCAAACCCCGGTCCTGCAAAAAAAAGAATGAGTGAAAGCATTGTTATCAATTGCAGGTGGACCTGCATCTGGCACTGTTGTCCTCAGATGAGCCCTTTCTTTGGACTTTGCAATCAATGAAGTTGGAAAGGGTAATAGAGATTCCCCAGTTTAGGGTAAATCACAGGTATTGCCACTAAGTTTTAGAAAATTTTGTGTTATCAGGTTTTTCAATTTTTTTATTTTTTTAAAAAAGAATACAAGGATGTATTAAAATGGAAAAAAATAACAAATGATACAGAATTTCACTTAGCAAAATAATATGAATTTCACAGTACTTGTTGTAATGCATAGTGTTGGCATCAAACAAGTTATTCATATTACCACATATATGCAGGCAAAATTGGAAGAATAAAGAAAGGATGAGATATATGTGTTCAAGGAGATGATGGGGTCACAGAGGAAAGGGATCAGTGATGTATCGTGTGCCTAAGGAGAGTCGCCCAGAGGAAAAAAACATTCCCTCGGGCTTTCACAGAGAGCGAACTAGTCAAGCAATGGCTGTGACTCACTAACAACAGTTCTACAAAGCACTATACATGGTTTCAAAGTAAATCCTGAGGGGATTTGACTGACCTTGAGAGATACACAACCTACATGTTTTGTTATATAATCTTACTTTAACTTGGGTTTAACCATCCAGCAGAAAAGTTTTAACCATGAGGTGTAAAAAGTAAAGCCAGATTAGTATGCTGAGCTGTAAAAGGCTCAAGTCAATAGCTTCTGACACTGCCAGTTCTGCCATTAACCCCTACTATATGGAAGACTGGACTATACATGCAACTACTTTCTCCTAGGTCAATGAGAAGAAATATTTGCACCAATAGTGTTTAAAAAAATTATGTCTGGGCCCGGCAGGATGGCTCAGTGGTCTAAAGAGCCTGCTTGGGAAAGCTTGGGTGGCTTCAGAGACCGCGGTTCGATCCCGGGCACCACATGCTGCACCAGCCCTGCCCTCGGGGAGGGCTGAGCCGGCCATAAAAACGAGTGGATAAACAAATAAAGGTTCTGAAACAAGAAAAAAAAAATAAAATAAAAAAATTCTTTAAAAAAATTATCATGTCTCCTTCTTGTACTCTGAATTATGAAGACAACAATATGCACTGTGTTAATTATTGTGACTGTCCTACTAACATGTTTTGAAACTGTCTCATTGTTATTTCTTATTAAAAGTAATAAAATGAAATAAAAAAGAAAGAAATGCATGTAAAATTCAGAAGAAAAAAAGTACGAACAATTGAAAAAGGTGACAGAACCAATTAAGATTATTGATCAGTTTTTTGATACTGGGGCTGGAGCTAAGCTGGCGCAGTAACAGCCGACTGCTACCTGTCAGGATTGAGAGCTGCCCACAGAATTGGTCAAGCACACTTGCAGCTGTGCTTGTGCAGGGGCTGCCCCAAAGATTGGCATGTGGGTCATGACCAGAATGGAAAGGACCCATCTTATGTGTGGAAAGCACAATCAAACACCCTGGAGACCCAGATGGAGGAGGAAGTTGTCACCTGCATACTAAACCCTTACTTCTGTTGTCACCTGTGAATATCGGACTTCAGATTCTTCAGCATAGGGCAACAGATTCGCACAAGGGATGCTTCAGAGGGTTTTTGGCCTCAGACTGGATTGCAACATCAACCTTTTTCTCTTGTTCTGAGGCTTCCATACCCCTGCGCTGAGAAGTTGCTGATTTCCTTGGTTCTCCAGCCTCCTAACCATCACAGTGAGGCTATTCAGCCTCTGGTCAGTTGGCCAATCTAGTGAATAAGATCCTCATTACAGGTTGCTGGAAGTGTTTTCCTGGGTAAGGTTTTTGCTTGCTTCCTTTTCACCTCCTGTTTTCAAGAACATACAATAGTTTTTAACTCTGACAGAAGCAGCAACTTCTTTGAACTCTTGATTCCATTTTTCAGCTTTTCTGAGACTTGAGAAGTTAATCATACTTATTCAGAGATACTAGCATTGGCCAAAGAGCCATTCTCAGAGCTCCCAACTTCATGTCCTCCAAGCTACTAAGTTTGAATAAACTGAGACTCTTCCCCCTTGTCCTCTCTACCCTACACAAGGAATGACTTGGGCAAGTTGTTACTGCTCTTATACCCTAGTCTCATTTTGTCTTCTTGATGTTTCAGGACTTGTTAAATTCTCCTTGTTAAAGCAATCAATAGCTGGGCGTGGTGGCTCACGCCTGTAATCCCAGCTCTTGGGAGGCTGAGGTAGGAGGATCGATGCAAGTTTGAGACCAGCCTGGGCTACAAAAGTGAGTTCAAGGCCAGCCTAACTGCATAGCAAGACGCTGTCTCAAAAAGACAAAAAAAGAGCAATAATATAGTTTCCATCTTCAGATGAGCCTTTACCACATGAAGATTATATTTTTAAATTTTTAGTAAGATGCAGTAGACATATCGTATAACCCATCCCAGTGAAAATTGGTGGTTCACTGAAGCTTAGTATTTTTACAGCTTTTCAACCAACATTACTTTGTAATTCCGGAATCTTTTTACTGTTCCAAGAAGAAAACATATATATTGATAGTGGTTCCTTGTTTTTCCTTCTCCCTAAGCCCTGGTAATCATTAATGTGCTATAGTGGTTGATACATTGTGTCAACTTGGCTGAATGACTCAGTGGCCCGGTTCCCTGTTGATGGGAGCCCCGCTCTGGGGTACAATCAGTTCCTCCCTGGAGCAGAACCAGAGCCTGGCCAAGGATATGATTGGCTCCTCCCTAGAGTGGGATCAAAGGCCCATCCTGGGGTATGATTGGTTCCACCCTAGGACACAATGGGCTCAAGTCAGAATGACTGAGGACAAACAGACTTTTTAAAGGGCTGAGGAAGGAGTCAAGACTACACTTCGTTGGAGAAATTTCAGTCTTCACATTCAGCCTGACTTCATCGTCTGGCTTGCAACGCAGACTCCTCAGCCTCCAGCTTGGATCTTTCACCATCCGTCGCAGACTCTTCAGGGTCCATTACAGACACTCAGTCTTTCATCACAGACCCATCAGCTGATGGATAGAGACTTACACGGAGTGCTGCAGTGAAGTCCAGATCTCGGGATTGAATTCTTCAGTCTGGAGCATGCAGACGCCCTCTGCACGCTTTCTCATCTGACTCTGTGGCTGACTATTGTAAGCCAATCTTATAATTCCTTATAGATTGTATATTTTGTGTTAATATCCATTCCTTATATTATATCTGTTCTGCTCCTCTAAGTAAAACCCTTACCAATACATGTGCCTTCTTATTTCATATATTAGCCAATTCTGGACATATCATATAAATAGCATATTATGGGACTGAATTGTGTCCTCTGCAATTCATATGGAAAATCTCTAACCTCTCCTATTTGAAGACAGAGTCTCTCAAAAAGTGACTGAGGCCCACTGAGGTTAGAAGGATGGATCGTACTCCAGTGGGCCTGATGGCTCATAAGAAATGGAAGAGACTCTAGGGTTATGAGTGCATAAAGGGAACACCACCCAAGACACAGGCAGGAGGTGGCCCAAGAGTTGGCCCTCAGGAGAAAGTAAGACGACCCACACCCTGCCCCTGAACTCTGGTCTCCGGAATGATGTGAAAACAAACTTCTATTCTTTGAATCATTTCACTGTGACATTTTGTTATGGCAGTCTTTGATACTAGGACATTTGACTCATAAAACATGTTTCCTTTCTTCATTGGCTTACTATAGTATATTAACATAATATATTCAACATTTAATGATACCGTATTCCAACTTCACCCTCTTTATTTCAGACCAATATTTTCCATTATACTCATATGCAATGTTTGGCTTATCTGCTCATCAGGTGAGACTGAGAAATTTTTATATTTTGACCTATACAAATAATGCTGCCAACATTTTTGAATAGATATTTGTATGGAAAAATTCTTCTATTTCTCCTACATATGTTCCTAACAGAGTGATTATATTTTCATGAGAGAGATAGACGATAGCAAGTGTCGAGTACCTAGTGAGGTTAGACTGTGAAGTAAAATTGCAGCTGAAAAGGAGTCGACATTTAGCCCAAAGATGCTCAGTCATGCTCTCCAAAACAGTGCACAGTGCATCATGTACATTAAGTATTCAGCAAACAGTATTTGTTATCCTCTTTGTGACTGCTAAATCAGTGTGTGGGGCTTGACAAAGCATACATACAGCCAGCAGCCTGCCTCCTTTCTCTTAATGTTGGCTTGACTATTCTTTACCCAAATCCCACTCTGGCTTATACACCTTGGAGACTCTGGCTTACACACCTTGTGCTCTGAAAGTCTCTTTACAAGAAAGATTCAGAAAACCAGCACACATTTTTCTACAGATTACTTGAACTGTTCTGAGTTCCAGTGTATTTGGACCTTACTCTACGTAGCCTGTGGTTTATTTTCTCTCCCCTTTGTGTCTTATTCTACTCCCCTTATAGAGGCTAGTGAGGAAATTCTTCTGTTAGTTTTAATGAAAGCCATCATAACTTCATCATGGATCAGATCTTAAAGTCTTGGATCTACTGCTGGAACTTTCAAGAGGTCTTCTGCAAGCAGAGGCACATAAACTTTGGAGTGTTTTCTCAGATGGGATCTATTCGTGCTTCTGCTGATCAAGAACAGACGGTCCACTGGCCTGATAGTAAGAACAGCACAATAACAGAGCCTCTGTCCTGTCACTGCTTTTGTGACCTCTTTCCTCAGGGGCCCTGCTCTGCTTTTGCTCCTTAACTATAAAATGAGGAGTTCAGATGAAATTTAGAAAGATAGAAGTAATATTGGAAGCAATGGAAATGCTGATTATGTTAAAGTAACAATGAAAATTCTTTTCAACTTGAAGTATTTTATGATTCTATAGATATTTAAATGACTGTTATATTGAAATAATAAACTAAATACTGTAGCAACATTTGGTATTTGCAACTTAAAGAGAATAAGCAAACAAAATAATATGCAATGTAAAGTATTAGTCATGTTTTGAGGCTGGGGAGATAGCTCAGTGGTCTACGTGCCTGCCTGGCAAGCACAAGGACCCATGTTCGATCCCTAGTACTGCATGCTGTGCTGGCTCTGAACTGAGCCATCCACTGAAACCTTGCATAATGATGCACATCTCTAATCCTAGCAATGCAGAGGCTGAGACAGGAGGATCACTATGAGTCTAAGCTGTGTAGTGAGACCCTGTACAAAATAATAATAATAATAATAATAATAATAATAATAATAATAATAAGTAAATGAATAAAATATTTTTAATTATCAATCTTTTTCACTCCAACCCCAGTATCATTAGAGGCATGTCCCTGAAGATGTTTACATATCCCAGTGCCCACCTTTGAACATAATTCATAGTATCTTATCTTACAAGTTTACCTTCTTATAAAGGTAAAATTACCTATCTCTATAGTCAAATATACACTTATGTAGAATATGTTTTAGAGTAATCTTTTCCCTCAAAGCTTTCTTGCTCATGATGGATACTGATACAGTTTAAAAGGAAGAATGAAGTTCAGTGTTTCCTAGCATATAAGGTCAACAGTTTATGACAATTACACATATCAAAATATCCAGAAAGAGCCGGGCCTGGTAGCGCACGCCTGTAATCCCAGCACTTGGGAGGCTGAGGCAGGAGGATCGTTGTGAGTTCGAGACCAGCCTGGGCTACAAAAGTGAGCTCAAAGCCAGCCTGAACTGCACAGTGAGACCCTGTCTCAAAAAGCAAAA
>PVJA010029271.1:0-26779 GCA_004027025.1 Myocastor coypus | reverse complement strand
TTTTTTTTTTTTTTTTTTTTTTTGTCTTTTTGAGACAGGGTCTTGCTATGCAGTTGAGGCTGATCTTGAGCTCACTTTTGTAGCCCAGGCTGGTCTCGAACTCACACCAATCCTCCTGCCTCAGCCTCCCGAGTGCTGGGATTACAGGCGTGAGCCACCACGCCTGGCTTCCCCCCCCTTTTTTTTGGTGGTGGTGGTGGGAATTGAATCCAGGGCCCTTTTTGTTTTTATTTTAAGACACAGTCTAATTTACCAAAGCTGGCCTTGAACTTGCTATCCTCCTGCTTCAGATTCCCAATTAGCTACCTTTATCAGTATGCATCACCATGTCTGGCTCCATGCCAGTTTCCCACAGGGCTCGAGAGCAAACAATATCTCTGCTGGCAAGGACCCTGCTCTAGCCCTCTCCACTTTCTGCATCCTACTCCACCCTGTGCAAGGAACACACTCATTCATGGAATATCATGCCTAGGAAAGACCTTGATGAACAATGACAAGAAGTGGAAATTGTGGCCTAAGGTCATGCAATAAGGAAGCAAATCCTAAATCCAAATCCTCTTTTTTTTTTAATTTTTTATTTTGGTGGTACCAGGGATCAAAGATCTTGTGCTTGCCAGGGAAGCACTTAGGCCACTGAGCTATCTCCCCAGGCCCAAATCCTAAATCCTAAATCCAGTTCTCAGGTTTCTAGGCTTGAATGGTGCTAAGAGCATGTTCCAAGCCCTTTACTTGCCAGGCATTCTTTATTGATTGCTTTCGGGAGGTAGTTTTATAGGTGAAGTCACTTGACTTTCCCAGGGGGTCCTACAGTGAGTGCGTGATGGAGCTAGGGTCAGCACCCACACTTCAGCCCCTCCCCACTTCACTCTTAAGAGATTTGATAAGGAGGGGCCTTGGGGAAAGGTAAGTGACATGGTCCAGGACATAGAGGTCTTTGGCTGGGGCTGAGGGCTGGTGGAATGCTGGCCTGGGCTCAGCAGGACTTGTCCAACTCACCCACAGAGAAAAAATGGTCCCGGCGGAGGTAGTAGTCCTGTTCCACAGCATATAGGAGCTTGCCCACCACATGGTCATGGACCAGCTTCTTGTGGACACACAAGGCCAGGATGCTGAGGCCATATTGGTAGTAGCTGGTATGGGGATGGCCTTGGTGATGGTTCCCTGGGATGGAGAAAGCCATAGGGTTTATGTTATGCCAGGCCTGACCACTTGTCTCTGCACCTTCCCAGCAGGCAGCCAGCACGTGGGATGCCGTAGCTTTCACTCCCCAATATGGCCCTTTCTTGGAGAGCACGAGATTCTTCAACTGGGCCTTGCTCACACCCACCAGAGCATGATTGGGACAGGTCCCCAGAGTCACATGACAGAGGGCTTTGAATAGCTGGGAATCAGGACCGGATTCCCTAAGGAAGTGACACTGGGAGTGGCAGGCAGAAAAGGCAAAGCAGGACTGAGCTAGGAAGAGGAGGAGGGAACACGTTTGAAGACCCTGGCTCCTGTGCTAGAAGGTCAGTGTGGTCAGTGCCCACGGAGGTGAGTGAGAGTGTGAGCACAGCAGAGAAGAGAGAGAAGCAGACAGGGTGGCCTGAAGGCCGCCAGCAAAGCAGTGAGGGGCCCCTGTGTGGGCACAGCAGCACTAACAGGATAGGATTTATACTGAAAAGCCCTACTCTAGCTGTTATGTGCTGGGCAGCATGAGGAAGCCAGGAAGTTGGCAGAGGAAGCTGCTACAGAGCAGGCAACTGAGGAGGCACACAGGCGTCCTCGAAGGTGAGCACAGTGAGCTCAGTGTAGGTGGCAGAGCATCAGGACTGTCTAATAGAGTATGAACGGGCCGGGGTTCAGGAAAGGCTGGTTCAAACACGGCTCTTAGAGCAGGCAAGAACATCTAGGAGGAACACCTAGGTGGAGATAGGCAGAACAGAGAGTGGGAAAGAGGTTTGAAGGAAGACATCTGAAGTTTCAGTTCTCATCAAGAATATCACCTAGTGGGAGCCAGCAAAATAGCTCAGCTGTCTGAAGAGCCTGCTTAGGCAAGCTTAGGCAACCGCAGGGACCACGGTTTGATCCCCAGCACTACCTGCTATGCCAGCCCCACCCCCAGGACAAGCTGAGCCAGCTAGAACATAAATACATAAAGGTTAAAGAATATCACCTAGGAAGCCCTCCTAGCCCCTGCCCATACCCAGCAGAGGGTGCCCCCTCACCGATGGCCCTCTTCTCTTCCTCCAGGAACCACTTGAGCTGTGAGACCAGCCTGTCTCCCTTGCGGCCCTTGACGAGCTCACAGTTGGCCCTGAGAGCAAGCAGGTAGAAGGCCAGCTGGCCCATGGAAGGCTTGGCTGAGCAGTCACTGTTGTCATCGCTGGTGGTGGGCCTATGACGAGGCCAATTAAGAACAGTTACCAACTAAGAACTGCTAATGCTTTGGTAAGCCTGGCTTGGGGTACCCTACACATATATCACAAAGTGGGAAAAATCCCAATAGTTGGAAGCTTTTTGCTAGAACTCCAAATGTAAGACATGGTCAGCCATACTCTTGTGAGGATTCTTTTTATTTTATTTTTTATTACTTTTAATAAGAGGTAACAGTAAGAGTGTTTCAAAACATGTTAGTAGCAGGCTTGCAATAATTGACACACTGCATATTGTTGCCCTCACAAAAGTTATACAGAGCACAGGGTGCAGATGTGACAAATTTTCTAATCAATATTGGTTCAGAAAAAAAGAAAAGAAGAAATAGAACAAAAAGTTTTCTTCTCTTTGAACTAGGGGGAAGTAGTTGTATACATAGCCCAATGTTTCATAATTGCAGTGGGTTACGGGTGAAACTGGCAATGTTGAAGGCTGTTAATTTAAGCCTCTTATAGCCTTGTGAGGGTTCGTGTCACGGATGTTTAAACAGATGAAAGACTAACTCAAAGAGAAATTCTGAGGGCACCGGCATTCAAACTACCTGGATCTGCCCCATGTTTTGGCCATACTTCATCCTCCCACCATTCCCTTTGTTTCCTTTCCCCACCCTAATCCACTTCTTGAGAGGAAGCTGCTCTTGATTCTTCAAAGTTCATTCAAATACCAGAACAGTCCTCTCCTTACTGCTCCTTGGAAAGGGAGCAGAAAGACTGTTTCTGGGCTGCATATGAAAGAATGCAGTAATGAATTAGTGATGTCTGCATAATGCACAGGAATGATGAAAAAGCACAATCATGGATTAATGATGTCTGCCTCCTTCACAGGAGAGAAGCACAGTCAGGCACTACTTCTGGGAGCAGTACAAGAGTACAGTTATAGGTTAATGATGCCTGCTTCATGCACAGGTGGGAAACAGAGTCAAGAGCTGCTTCCCAAATCAGGGTGAGTGCAGCTAGATTAGTGATCTCTGCCTCAGGTAGAAGAGGATGGCAGTAGCAGCATAAGGTCCCTGTACTAGCACCTCTGATTTCATCCTACCAACTCCTTCATTCTACAGACAAAGACCCACAAGAGACAAAAACTGCCTGATGTGGCCAACATAGTAGTGACAGGCCAACACTGAAATCCAAGCCATCTGTCTCTCAGGTGTGAAGCAAAACATGGGGAAAAAAGGAGAGTGTAACAATACCCCAGGAGGCACTGTTGATAATGGAGCTTGAGGCTGTGCAGGTAGAGCTTTTCCTTGATCCCAGCCTGCATGCTGGAGAGACGCAGGCCCACATAGATGCTGGGGTTCAAGTACTCCCCGGAGAGCTGGTCCATCCAGGGTAAGAGGCGTCGGCCAAGGTGCTCCACCAGCTGACTATCCAACGGTGGTATGGCTTAGAAAGGAAAACAGTGCATATAAGGTTGTAGGCCACACCATTAACAAGCCACGGCTTTGGCCTTACCTGGGCCTCCCCAAGGGAATAAATATTTCTACTCCCATCTTCACCTCATATGTATCCCACTTACGTGGCTATACTCAAGTGTAGTGAATAAAGGGGGAAAGCAGATGTCCCCAAAAAGTAGTTGGAGTGTGGCAGGAAGAGGGGTTAGGCTGAGGGCAAAGGATGCCACAGCCCCACTCATGAGGACTGACAGTGAGGTTGGATATCACGCTACGTGCTATGCCACAGGCACCACACTCCATCTCACTTGACCTGCAATACAGACTCAGGCATCACTGCTTTGAACAAAAGAGAAAACAGAAGTCGAAAGGCACATAGTGCCTTAAACAAGGCTACTGGGCTGGGGATTTGGCTCAGCGGCCCCGCCCCGCATGTGCCCAGCAAGCATGAGGCCCTGAGTGTAATTCTTGGTACCCAAAACAAAACAAAACAATTAAGCCAGGCGTGGTGATTCACGCCTGTAATCCCAGCACTCGGGAGGCTGAGGCAGGATGGCTCAGTGGTCTAAAGTGCCTGCTTAGGAAAGCTTGGGTGGCTGCAGGGACCGCAGTTTGATCCGCGGCACCACATGCTACGCCAGCCCTGCCCTCAGGGCAGGCTGAGCCGGCCATAAAAATAAATAAACAAACAAAAGTTCTGAAACAGGAAAAAATAAAATAAAATAAAATAAAATAAAAATCATTTTTAAAAAAACCACAAAGCTAAAGATGGGATCTGACTGCAAATATCTGGCCCTTTGGTGACTAAATGCATGTTCTACCCATTGACAAGAACTGTAGCCCCACCCACCATCTGGGATGCATCCAATTTCCAAACACCGTAGCATGCTAACTGGTCTCCCAGGGCTATTCAGCCAACTTCCTCCATGCAGATCTCAAAATGATGCTTTTCCTGCCCTGTCAACTCTGTGTTTAAGTAAAAATGCCTAACTACAGTCAGTCATCTGTGCCCTGGGATGTACTTGAGGTTATGTAATCAGGATCCTGAAATACTCTGGAAGTGGAAGCCTCAGGGCTATTTCCCAGCTCTGGTCAACAACTGTTTTCCTGCCCTGAGGAAGGGAGCTGACCTCAGCCCAGGGTTATGGAGACTGGCACGCCAGCACTTTGGACTTTTCTTTCCCTTTTGCTGCCTCACTGCTTTTCAGTCACTGCCAGATACAGTTTCCCAATGACCACAGTGGCCTCTACTATGCCACATCCTAGAATGCCAGGCAGGATCCCCAACCCCCACACCAGGGCTAAGGAAAAGAACTGGGGTTTTGTTGTTGTTTTGCAATATCAGGGATTGAACTCAGGACCTTGTGCTTGCCAAGCAGGTGCTCGTGACCACTGAGCTATATCCGTGGCTCAGGAGAACTGTTTCAGAGTATTCTGCCTGCCTCCTGGGCTTCCTGGCACAAGGACCAGGTTCCTAGAAAACAGCTCCATCTCTCTGAGTTTGGATTCCAACAACGTAGGCCAGTTTTCCCAAAGGCATAGTTGTCTATTACTACTAGGTGGCCCTTCACTGGTGTAAATAATGCTTTGTTCATAGCACTTGCCTGGCAAATGCAAGGTCATGAGTTCGATTCCCAGTTCCAACAACCACAACAACCAAAAAAGGCTTTGTTGTGTGAGGCCAGACCAGAAAATGTAGCTGGTTTCTCAGATATATTTATAAAGAGAACCAAACAGAACTGCTTCTTATTTTCTTTTCTTGGTGTCTGTATCTTTATATAAATATTTATTTATTTATTTATTCATTTATTTTGAGAGAGTGTGTGTGTGTTGCTACTCACTACGTAGCCTAGCCTGGCCTCTACCTCACAGAAATCCTCCTGCCTCAGCCTCCCAAACACCAGGATTACAGGCATGGGCCACCACTCCTGGCCTCTGTCTCCACTTCTGTAGCACTGTGTCTCTCGTAGCTGCATCTCTGACAATCTGATCATCTGTTCCTCTGGACCCCTTTTCTTCTTCCCATTCCTTGAGCTGGCAAAGGGGCCCTCTGTCCCCACCCTGGGCTCTGACCTCTACTATAATGAGTTAGCTGGGGCTAACAGTGCTAAGGAGGTGGCCGTAAAGGGAGGTGAACAGTGTAGCCTCTTTAGAAAAAGGAAGCTGGGGGCCCAGGAGATATCTCAGTGGCGTAAATGTCTGCCTGGCAAACGCAAGGTCCTGAATTCAATCCCTGGCACCAAGAAAGAACAGAAAAAAGAAGCTGGGCAGATTGACCAAGCATAATAAAAGTGGCCTTGTGCTGAGCATAGTGGTGTATGACTGTAATCCCAACACTGAGGCAGGAGAATCACTGTAAGTTCAAGGCCAGCCTGAGCTCTGTGGTGAAACTTTTGGCTCCAAAAAACCTAACCAAAAATAAACAAACATAGCCGGGCGTGGTGGCGCACGCCTGTAATCCCAGCACTCGGGAGGCTGAGGCAGGAGAATCGGTGTGAGTTCGAGACCAGCCTGGGCTACAAAAGTGAGCTCAAGGCCAGCCTCAACTGCATAGCGAGACCCTGTCTCAAAAAGACAATAAATAAATAAATAAATAAACAAACAAACAAACAAACAGTAGGGTGGCAGCAAGACAGATCTATTCCCCACTGCAGCCTCTTGCTCTCGGGTGCCTCCTGTACACAAAGCCGCCAAGCCGGGCCAGTGGAGGACAAACTGGCCCTAGCACTCAGAAATGGAGGAGCTGGAGCTGGGGAGATAGCTCTGTGGCACAAGTGCCTGCATGGCAAGAGCAAGGTCATGAGTTCGAACCCCAGTCCCACAAAAAAAAAAAAAAAAAAATGGAGGAGCCTGTCTTGTTTTCAGCATTGGTATCACCATCCCCCTGGCAGGTTTACCAGCTCACAGAGATTCAATGAGAACACAGGTGCCAAGGGCCCATGTACCACCCTGTGGAGAAAGGCAGGGAAACGTTCTCAGCCTGTTTCATGGGTGAGAGGATGAAGCTGGGAGTACTTAAAAGATTCAGCAGGCTGCACCTCTATCCAAGGCCAAGTTTCTTCAGAATCCAAGGGAAAGGACTCTCTTGAGGTCAGGCTTAGGATCTCATTGTTAGGGTTAAGACCAGGCTGTCCAGGAGGGGAAGATGTGAATGGCCCAACTCTGGTCTCCCCCGGGGACTATTTGGACAAGAATCAAGGACTCTGCCGAGTGTGGTGGCGCACACCTGTAATCTCAGCACTTGGGAGGCTGAGGCAGGAGGATCGATGTGAGTTTGAGACCAGCCTGAGTTACAATAGTGAGTTCAAGGTCAGCCTGAACTACACAGCAAAACCCTTTCTCAAAAAGACAAAAAGAATCAAGGACTCCAGGCTCAGGGGTCTGATTACCCTTGTGGAACACAGGCTAGAAGATTCTAGCACCCAGGGAAGACCCTGGCCTGAAGTTCCAAAGGTCTAGTACAGCTGGAGCACGCTGAGTAGGTCACTTGGCTTGTCTGACTCTCTTTGTCTGACACCTGCATCTGTCCGCATCTGCCTCTGGGGATTCCTCCAATCACCAGAGACCTAGTGTGTAGTGCAAAAGGAGGCCAAGAGGAGAGGTGGGCAGTTGGAGTCCTAAAGCCTGCATCTGCTTTCTACCTGTCTAGGTGTACAAGTGAGCCTGAGCTATGAGACCGACAGAGATCTGTAGAGGTCCTGAGAGCTGCGACCCCCCTGAGCACCCTGGAACTGGTTCATTTCCTCCTTTCGGTCTTAGCTCCCATGGGGGTCTTCAAGTCCTTCCTAGGACTGGTGGTTCCCTGGCTGTCTACTTCTACTCTACTGCTGGTTCGGTTCTCCTGCGGCACTTACCATACCCCAATATGTAAACTTGACTTTCTTTTCCTTTTCTCTATTTTTTGAAATAAGATCCCACTCAATATGTCAAGCTGAGCCAGGCGTGGTGGCACACGCCTGTAATCCCAGCACTTGGGAGGCTGAGACAGGAGGATCGGTGCGAGTTCGAGACCAGCTTGGGCTACAAAAGTGAGCTCAAGGCCAGCTTCAACTGCATAGCAAGACCCTCCCTGTCTCAAACACACACACACACACACACACACACACACACACACAAATGTCAAGCTGGCTTTGAATACACTATGTAGCACAAGCTGAAGGCAATAATGCTCCTATGTTAGCCTCTCAAGTGCTGCGATTATAAGCACAAGCCACCATGCCTGACTAGAATCCTTTTTCCCCATCCTCTTCCCTGAGATTTAAACTCTAAGAGGACAGTGATCAAACTGGTCCTGCCCTTTGTTCTTTCTCCAAAGGCTAAGTAAGACCAGGCCAGGCACTGAGAAGCCTCAGTAAATGTGTGTTGGATGGATAATCGGACGCATACCTGAGTAAATTTTTTGGAGAGGAGGCCTCATTGTATAGGTCCGGTTGGCTTTTGAGTCACTATGTAACCTAGACCAGCCTCAAACTCCTGGCAATTTTCCAGTCTCAGCCTCTGGAGTGCTGGGATCGCAGGCATGTGCCACCACATCCTGCCAATGGGGAAGAGCTTGATCCTTCCAGTTGTCTGACTTGATCGCGTCTTATGGAAAGTCAGTCACCTATCTAATCTCAATACAAAGTGCCAAACTGTGCTGGGAGCGCAGAGAGGCAGCTAAGTTCCCTGTCTCGCCCTTGAGTTTAGTTTCCCCCGATACATAATGAAAGTCCTGGAAAAACAGTCCTCTCTCCCTGAGACCCAAGAGGAAAGCAAAATGAGGTAGAGGCTGGTTACTCACCACAGAACTCAGCGACAGCTCCCAGGACCCCCAACAGGAAGAGGAAGGCCCTAAGGGTCCCCATGGCGTGAGCTGGTGGATGAGCAGCAGGCAGAAAACAGGAGAAACTCCCAGGGCGGGCTCGCAAAGATCTGTCTGACCACACCAGGTCACCGCTCTGGACAAGACTCAGCGTCCTGTCACTGATTAATCTCTCCACTCACCTCAGCGTGCTGCTAAGTCAGCAAGAGAAAGGAGAAAAGGTCTGTTATTGAGGGGGAGCAACGGTCAAAGGACAGAGGAAGGAAGGACAGCGCAGCTGCCCCTGAGGTAGGGGACCAGGGGACAGAAAGGGTCCCAAGGGACTGCGTGGGACACTTTGAGGCTAGTCACTTTCTGTCACCTCTGCCTAAAGAGCCCAGGAGCAGAGAGGAAAGCCGGCTAGCTAGTCGGCCACGCTCCTTCAGCGGCCTGTCTGCTGTCCGCTGCAGCTGTGCCAGGGGCAGTCCTCACGACTGCGGCGCCTACCTGCTGCTCCCCACAGATGCGGCTCGGCAAGTGCCCACCCTGGCTGAGACCAGAAGCAGAGCGGGGAGCCGCGGTGGTCACATGAGCGGGAGCGCTGGAGTCAGCTGCTCCCCGCCTGTGAGGCCGCCTGGAGGGCGGGGCAGCCTCTGGAACCACACCAGACCGGCCAGTTTCCTTAGCGGACCAACTTCCTGGAGGCTACAAAACAAACTGAAGAATAAAAACGGAATCATCTGGGTTCCAAAACTGCATGTAGCGGGGCAGCTTGCCACACTAGCAAAACAATGTTTAGAAGAATCTCTGCCAAGAAAAGAAAGAACAAAGGATCCCTTATCCACCCAGCCCGAAGTTCCATGTTGAATCGGTGGTGGCTTTGTGACCTGGGCTTCTTCACGTATCCAAGTTTAAAATAATTTCCCACTCTTGAGAGAGCTCCCTTTCAGTTCAGTTTGTAAGGATGTTCAA
The DNA here is from genome assembly GCA_004027025.1 of Myocastor coypus. Classification (NCBI taxonomy): domain Eukaryota; kingdom Metazoa; phylum Chordata; class Mammalia; order Rodentia; family Myocastoridae; genus Myocastor; species Myocastor coypus. Next base: position 17,222 of record PVJA010029271.1, on the reverse strand, counting down.
ACACCTCTAACCATCTCTAACCAGATGACATTTTTGTTTTGTTTGAGACAATCAAAACACTATGTGGACCAGGCTGGCCTTGAATGTGTAGTGTTCCTCCTGCCTCAGCCTCCCAAGTGCTGGGATTACAGGCATGTGTCACCACACCCAAAATTCAGATGAGATTTTTATTGCATTTATTTTATGGCAAATTACCAAGGTTCATTCTTTTAAGATAATATATCTTTGTGTCTGACTTATAACCTATATTTGAGTCAAGCAATGTTTTTTATTATGTTAAAAATGTTTTAATTTGAACATTTGCTGTATTTCTTGATCATCTTTTGTGCTCGGCAGATTCTTTTTTTTTTTTTTTTTTTATTATTTTTATTCTTGTTTCAGAGACCTTGTTTATTGACTCATTTTTATGGCCGGCTCAGCCCACCCCGAGGGCAGGGCTGGCGCAGCATGTGGTGCCAGGGATCGAACCGCGGTCCCTGAAGCCGCCCAAGCTTCCCCAAGCAGGCGCTTTAGACCACTGAGCCATCCCTCCGGGCCCCATCGGCAGATTCTTACTTAGCATAGCATATCATAGCCCTGAGAACCCAGACTCCGATGATCCTCCTGCCTCAGCCTATCAAGTAGCTGGATGACAGGTATATGCCACTGTGCCTGACCTTGTAAATTTTTTTTTTCCAAGAACTGCCACAGAATTTTACTTCTTATTCAAAACTTTAAAAAATTACTACATCAGGGAATACAGTTTCATTTGTTTTAAGCTGTAAAGTATATATGATGCATTTTGGTTATTTTGTGTCCTTTAAAATTATTTGTATTAGTGTTGTAGGCAGCTGAAGTAGATAGAAATATTATAGGCAGTCAGACAGGGCCAGGCCTTCAAGGACAACATGGAAGGCAAGGTGACTTTGCAACTAGAGACAGACACTCCTTGGCCATGGGCCAGATCTCAAGACAAGAGTAAACAAAAGCAACTACATACTTCCTCAAGAGTGGGCATCAGGGATTGATACGCTAAGTATCAATCACCTTAAAAGACCCTGGACAAAATCAGGAGACCAAACTCAATAGGTGGTATTCTTGCCCACTTGCTACTTGACTTGCCTTCCCATTGGATCCCGATGTTAATCAATTTTACCTGAGCAATGGTGCTTGTAATCTCATTGGTTGGCCATAGTCTTTGTCCCACCTTATACCCACCTAAACTAGTTCCCATGTCCTCTCTATAAAAGTCCCTGGAAGAGACAGCTTCCAGGGGATACCGACTTGGGACCCCCTTCCTGTTCCTCTCTTGGATAGGAGCTTTCTTTCCCCTAATAAATAAGTTCTGCTCATTACCTCCATTTGTTCCTAAAATTCATTCTTCAGTTTTAGAGAACATGAACTCGTCCCAGGTACTTTTCAGGTTGGGGATCAGTTTTCCCTATATCATTTGGAGGTGCCCTATTGGAGGTCATCCATCCCAGATCAGTTTTTTCTTCCTGCATCATTAGTACATGTGTGGTACATAATGAGTCACCGTGGAGAGTCAGTACAATAAACACATTTTTATTCTTTTTTTCCCTCCTCTTCACGTCTCCTCCTCCACCTGTCAGGCCCCTTCCCTGTTCCGAAACACCTACCTCCCTAATTCTATTAGCTTTTTTCTTTGCTCTTCAGTTTTATTTTGGTTTGCTCATATAATAAAAACCAAGTGGTATCTGGGTATAGTGGTGCATGCCTATAATCCCAGCACTTGGGAGGCTGAGACAGGAGGATCAGTGTGAGTTCGAGACCAGCCTGCACTACAAAAGTGAGCTCAAGGCCAGCCTGAATTGCATAGTGAGACCCTGTCTCAAAAAGAAAAAAAAAAAAGTGGTAAGGCTGGCAAGATGGTTCAGCAGTCTAAAGTGCCTGCTTAGGAAAACTTAAGCAAGCGCAGGGACCTCGGTTCGATCCCTGGCACCATATGCTGCGCCAGCCCCACCCCCAGGGCAGGCTGAGTCTGCCATAACGTAAGAAGGAGAAGGAGAAGAAGGAGAAGAATGTGCCTGACCAAGGAGGTAATATACAATGAAAACTTCAGTATACTCTGAAAATGGAAATCAAAGAGATCATCTTGATCTTTTGATCCACAAAATGGAAAGATACCTCCTGTTCCTGAACAGGCAGAACCAATGTTGTTAAAATGTCCATACTTTCTAAACTTATATATGGATTCTATGCAATCACAACCAAAACACCAATAGCATTTCTTACAGAGCTAGAGAAAACAATCCTAATATTCCTATGGAACCAGAAGAAATCCGGAATAACAGAAGTAACCTGGGCAGTAAAAAGGAAGCAGGAGGAGCTGCAATCCTGGACTTCACCTTATATTACAAAGCTACAGTGATTAAAAATAGCATAGTACTAGTACAAAAACCAACATGCAGACCAGTGGGAAAGAACAGAAGATGCAAAAACAACTTTAGGAACATCCATCTATCTAATCTTTAATAACATGACCAGAAACTTACGCTGGAGGAAAGATAGCCTCTTTAACAAATTGTGCTTGGAAAACTGGCCAACCACATGCAGAAAACTAAGTCTATTTTTTAAAAGTATTTTTTGCAACCGGACCTCGTTATGATGTTCAGGCTGCCTTGAACTTAGTACGTAGCTCAGGCCTTTCACTCATGGCAATCCTCCTGCCTGAGCCTCCCAAGTACTGGAATCACAGGCATGTGCCACATTGCCAGGCTAGAAGATCGAATCTAGACCCTTATCTCTTACCATGTACCATGTACTAAAACTAATATCACAGTGGACCATATACTTAAGTATTAAAGCAGAAACATTTTATCTGTTGAAAGATAAAATACATACAACTTGGAAAATATAGTCGGAGGCAAGAACTTTCTGAACAAAACTCCATTTGCACAAGAGATAACATCAAGAATCAACAAATGGAATGATATCAAATTTTAAAAGCTTCCACACTGCGTGGGCCAGCGAGATGGCTCAGTGGTCTAAAGCGCCTGTGGAGGAAACTTAAGGCAAGCGTTGCGACTGCTCCTTGATCCCTGGCACCACATGCTGTGCACCCCCACCCCAGGGCAGGCTGAGCCAGCCATAACACAAGCAAATAAATGAGGTTTAAGAGAAATAAATAAAAAAAATCTTTAAAAAATAAAATAAAAGCTTCCACACTGCAAAGGAAACAATAAATAGAAGAGACAACTTTCCAAATGTGAAAAATTTCTCCAGCTACTCCCCAAAGGACTAATATCTAGGATACATAAAGAACTCAATGCCCCCATAAAAGACTCAGTCAAAAAAATGGTAGACAGATGCTTCTCAGCAGAAGTAAAAATGGCTAATAAATATACAAGAAAGTGTTCAACCACTCTAGACATTAGAGAAATGAAAATTGGTCTGTGGCCAAACTACCCTGAATGCACCCACCAGATCTCAGAAGCATTGGATGGAAGAAATGCAAATTAAAACAGCACTGAGGGGCTGGGAAGATAGCTCAGGGGAATAAATGCTTGCCTGGCAAGTGCAAGGTCCTGAGTTTGATTCTTGGTCCCACCAAAAACAAACAAACAAACAAAGCACTAAGATTTCATCTTGACCCAGACAGAATGGCCACCATCAAGAAATCAAATAATAGGGGCTAGGGAGATAGCTCCATGGCACAAGTTCCTGCCTGGCAAGGTGCAAGGTTCTGAGTTCGAACCCCAGTCCTGAAAGAAAGAAAGAAAGAAAGAAAGAAAGAAAGAAAGAAAGCAAATAATAATAATAACAAATCCTGTCAAGACTACAGAGAAAAAGAATCTTTTCTACATTGTTGGTGAGAATGTAAGCTAGTACAATCCTTATGGAAAGCAGTATGGAGTTTCTTCAAAAAACTAAAACTAGAAATTCTGTGTAACCCAGCTATTCTCCCCCTAGGTATCTTCTCAAGAGTTAAAGACATTATATTACAGTGATTCATGGTTACCCATGTGTGTAATACCATAATTCATAATAGCTAAATCTTAGAAACAACCTATATACCAACTCATGTTCAATAAATGAACAGATAAAGAAAGCATGGTATTTACACACTGTGGAGTACCATAAAGAAAGAGAACCCAAGCCGGGCATGGTGGCACACGCCTGTAATCCCAGCACTCGGGAGGCTGAGGCAGGAGGATTGGTGCGAGTTCAAGACCAGCCTGGGCTACAAAAGTGAGCTCAAGGCCAGCCAGAACTACACAGTGAGACCCTGTCTCAAAAAGACAAAGAAAAAAGATGTGTTATGTACATTTTGAGATCAGTGACTAATGTGTGTGCAAAAAGCCTGCTTCATGTTTTTATTGTAATTTTAGAATTTTTAAAAATGTGTTTAGTACAGGGTCTCACTACACAGGTCAGACTCATAGTGATCCTTCCTGTTTCTCAGCTTCCCAAGCGCTGGGGTTACAGGCACACACCACCATGTCTCAGTTACCACCATCACAGTGTGTCCCTGAGGCTGGGCCGGCACAGCAGGCTATGAATGGAACTCCTGGCCCCTACATCTGCCTAAGCAGGCACTTTAATTTGCTGAGCTCTCTGTCCGGCCCTTTATTGCGATTTTTACCCCGATTGATATGGATTTCTGTCATCACTCTATCTATAGGTGTGCTGCTCCCCCTGGGAGCTTTGACCACATGTTGCAGTGAGAGTTTGAAATGGGCCAGTTTGAACTGCAATGTCCGCTGAACATAGGATGAAAATGAAGGCAAGTAATTTAACAATGAATGTTTTATGGGTTACGTGTTAAAACAATGACATTTTGGATACATTAGGTCAAATACAATATGTAATTAAGATTTAAAAGAGGAGTTGGGGAGATGGCTTGGTGGCATAAGTGCCTGCCCGGCAAGTGCAAGGTCCCAAGTTCAGCTCCTGGTACTGCATGCCATGCTGGCTCTGGAAGTGGGCATGTTGGTGCATGCCTGTAATCCCAGCACTGGGGAGGCTGAGACAGGAAGATCACTATGAGTCTGAACTGCATAGCTGAAACCCTGCCTTAAAAAATAAAATGAAAAATAAATAAAATGAAATTGAAAAGAGAAGTGAGAATTATCTTACTAACACTGCTGATATATGATATATGCCATATCATAGCAGTGAGAATGAATGAATTCATAAAATAATATGGGTGAGTTCTGCAGATACTATTCAGTGAAAGGAACTTGACCCAAAGAAACATACTGTATGGGGCATGAAACTTCCCTGGTAGTACTCCTGTGAGAAGTCCTAGTCTCTTAGAAGAATTTTATATAATATAAGGATAGGGAATGCTTGCTCTTGCTTGTCACACATGTGGGGAAACTTAAATCTAGATTAAAAATGTCTAAATCTAGACATTTGTGTAGCTAATTGGTCTCATCCAAACAGATAATAAAACTCACCCCCCAAACCCCTGCAAGAAAACCAAATGGTTTTCAGTCCAATGCAGACCAGACTGGGTTCTGAAGGTTCTGGGGTGACTGACCACTGTGTGCCTGTACTGTCCCACATACAGGATAGGGCTCAGACACTGGAAACTCTAGAAATGGGACAGCCAATAGTGCTGGGCTTTATCTGGCTCTCAGGGTGATGTACAGCCCACTCTGCATAACTATGGGCTATGTATTTAGGGTAAAACCATCAGTGAATCGAAAATATTCAGAGAAGTCCAGGCTGGATGGTGCATGCCTGTAATCCCAGCACTCAGTTTGAGGCTGGGTTGCAGAGTCATTTTAAGGCCAGCCTGAATGCCAGAGTGAGTCTCTGTCTCAGAAAAAAAAAAAAGTTATAAAAATTGCCTCTGTTCTGAACATGTACAGACTTCTTAATTGTGATTCCCTGAAGTTTTAATCATTATTACTTGTATTTAGTATAGGGCCTGCAGGGTCTGCAGGGTCTCACTACACAAATCAGACTCAAGGTGATCCTCCTGTTTTCAGCCTCCCAAGCACTGGAACTATAGGTGTGCACCACCACCCAGGACTAGTCTCAGTCTCGATCTCAGCACACCCTGGGGGTGGGGCCAACACTGCCCCTGTGTCTACCTAAGCAGGTACTTTATTCTGCTGAGCTATCTGGCTGGCCCTTGATCATTGTTCATCTTTTTTTTTTTTTTTTTTTTTTTTTTTGAGACAGGGTCTCACTATGCAGTTGAGGCTGGCCTTGAGCTCACTTTTGTAGCCCAGGCTGGTCTCGAACTCACACTGATCCCCCTGCCTCAGCCTCCCAAGTGCTGGGATTACAGGCGTGCGCCACCACGCCCAGCTTTTACAATAAAGATGTAGTAACTATTTGTACGACACTTACAAAAAACAAACAAACAAATAAATAAATAAATAAACACATTGTACTAAATATTATAAGTAATTTAGAGATGATTTAAAGTATATGGAAGGGGCCCGGCAGGATGGCTCAGTGGTCTAAAGCGCCTGCTTAGGAAAGCTTAGGCGGCTGCAGGGACCGCGGTTTGATCCCTGGCACCACATGCTGCACCAGCCCTGCCTTCAGGGCAGGCTGAGCCGGCCATAAAAATAAATAATAAACAAACAAAAGTTCTGAAACAATACAATAAAGTATATGGAAGGATGCCGGGCATGGTGGCACATCCCTGTAATCCCAGCAATTGGGAGGCTGAGGCAGGAGGATGGGTGTGAGTTCGAGACCAGCCTGGGCTACGAAAGTGAACTCAAGGCCAGCCTGAACTTCATAGCAAGACCCTCCCTCAAAAAATAAATAAATAATGTATGTGGAAGTGAACCTGGGGAGATAGCTCAGTAGAATAAGTGCTTGCCTGGTGAGTACAAGGGCCTGAGTTCAATCTCTGATTCCACAAAAAAAAAAAAAAAAAGAATAAATAAAAATATAGTATATGGAGGGATGGTCATAGGTTCTATATGCAAATACTAAGCCACTGTACATAAGGGGCTTGAGTATCCTAGGATTTCGGTGTCCACAGATGCTCCTGAAACTCATTCCTGCAGCAATTACTTATGGGTAGGGACAACTATATTTATATTCTGATAGGTTAAGGTACAAACAAGGATGTTTCTAATTTTTTTAAGGAGCAGATGGATTTTTTTCACTCTTTTCAACAGGGGAGGCAATAGTTTCGCTCAACTCTGATTGCATTATCTGTGTGTTTGATCTTTGCTGATTTTTTTTTTTTTTTTTTTTTGGCCAGCTCAGCTTACCCTGGGGGTGGGGCTGGCACAGCATGTGGTCCCAGGGATCAAACTGTGGTGCCTGTGGTTGCCTAAGCTTGCCTAAGCAGGCACTTCAGACTGCTGAGCCATCTCGCCCACCCCTCTGTGTGTTTGAAAATGAGGAAATAAAACAACAGCGATATTCTAGAAGTCTCCTATTTCTGTAGTATTTTTATGTAAATATTCCATATTGTTGTAGTTTGGGGGTTTTGCAAAGGGAACAAAACTGTAATGGGTCAACTGAATATTGAGCTGTAAGTATGGAAAACTATTAGGTTCCCTCATGCTTCCTGTTATCTACTCTATAAGGAATGTGTTCTCACCCTCTTTTCAGAAGGAGTAACTGAGTAACTGTCTCCCTTCACTCCTTGATCTAAGCCATGCAAACATACTTAGCTTAAGATGTATCTTGTAAAAACAGCTTACTCAACCAACCCCCACACGGCCCAGTTGTGCATGTCCTGTACTGTGAAAGACCCCTTAGTCATGTGACTTTATCCTTAAAAACTCCTTGCTTCTTGGGCTAGAGGCCTATCAGTCTTCTCCTGTCTGAGAACAGGTGTCCCTTAGCTCCGTAAGAAAGCCTTTTAAATTCCAGTCTGGTTTCTGGTCTGGTTCCTATTTGGAGTGACCCATAATAAATCCAATACAGGATATATTTTATACAATTATTTTATAATGAATCATCAAAGAAATCATATACAAACAGTGTAGGAAATCTGTCTACACACCAAAGACCAAAGAGGGCCCTAATATTCCACATGAGTCTAGCTAAAGACCTAGACCTCAAAACAATGCCTCCTACAAGTCCAGTTGGAGGTCCAGAACTCATGATAATGTCCTATGCAGGCCTGCTTCACAGATCTGCACTGGGAAGGCCCAAAGGTCAGTGGTGGAAGCTAAGAAGTCTGTGCCAGTGGGATGAAGGATCTGTGCCAGCAGGTTGAGGGATCTGAACTGGAGCCAGGAAGCAATGCTCAAGGTAAGAACCAGAGCTCCCCTGAAAAGTACTATAGTCATCCTCAGTGCCAGTAAGATCCTGAGCTCTGATGAGGAAAACTTGAGTTCCCATTTGGAAAACCAATGTGACAAGCTTCTCCACAAGGTTGCCAAGCAGTACATCATCCTCCAATGGACTGAGCCCTGCACTATCTTCCCCTCTGGTGCCAGGAAGCAATGCTCAAAGCAAGGACCAGAGCTCCTCCAAAGTGAACTATAGCCAGTCTCAGAGACAACCAGGTCCTGAGCTCCTCCTCTGACGAGAAGAGCCAAATTCATCAGGAAAGCCAGTGTGACAAGTTCCCCCAGGAAATAGCCCAAGAGAACCAGGAGCTTCCAACAGCTCTCAGTGGTCTCTCCAGTTTCCCCACAGCTTCTCCAATTCTGCCTCTTATCCTTCTGGAAACAGTCCTGAGGTGGGCCTCCCACAACTAGCACCACACTAGTTCAGTTAAGCTGGGTATAACAAGTTGACCACCAGTTGGCAATCCACCACACACATCCATATGACTAGCATAACATCTTAAGACACTTCACGGTTCTTTTCAAAACATGCTCTGAGATGCAATTGTTATAAAATAAAAAAAAAAAAATCAAAACTAGTGTACGACATGGAAAGTCAAGTTAAAGATTCTTGGTTTTTGTTTTGTTTTGTTTTGTTTTGTTTTTCTGAGACAGGGTCTCACTATGCAGTTGAGGCTGGCCTTGAGCTCACTTTTGTAGCCCAGGCTGGTCTCGAACTTACACTGATCCTCCTGCCTCAGCCTCCCAAGTGCTGGGATTACAGGCATGCACCACCACACCCAGCCAAAGTTTCTTGTTGATGGGTAATAACTGGAAGGAAAGGATAGTGACTTTGAGGCTACATGGGCATGTTCAGTTTGCAAAACATTGTGCAACTGTATATCTTTGCATGGTTGTGTTAGTTCAGGTGTTCTAAGAAAACAGATCCCAAAACAAGATTGTATGTACATAGAACAATGTGGAGTTCTTATCAGTGTAATTGTGGTGGGATTTTGAGGAGCCTATCAAGCAGAGATAAGATGCAGGCTTGACGACTAAAAGAAGAGGGGAAAGAAACGAAAAGATAAGGAAGATCTTAGACTAGGTTCAGCTCTAAAAAGTTTCAGCAGGATGGTAAGGTCTCAAGCTAAAGGCATCAGATAGAAGGGTCTTAGATCTCCAAGGAACAAGCCTGACAACAGCCCTTGCTGGATTCAGCTATTAGCTTGGAGAAGCCCAGGGAAGTGTAGACTTGGAATTAATATGGTGATGACTTTCAGAAGCTAGAATCATCAGGCAACTGTGATCCCCATAGGAGAAGACCTGAGAAATGCCAAAGTCCATTCCCTACAGCTCATCTACTCAACACAGGTTCAGGAGCAACTTACAAAAGGGGAGTTAGTGCAATGAAACTCTAGTATAACCTCTACTGCAGTGAATATTGAAGCTATAACTAGTACTCCTTTCCTGCTGCACTGTACATTCCTTTTTTTTTTTTGGTCTTTTTGAGACAGGGTCTCACTAAGCAGTCCAGGTTGGCCTTGAGCTCACTTTTGTAGCCCAGGCTGGTCTCAAACTCACACTGATCCTTCTGCCTTGCCTGCCAAGTGCTGGGATAACAGGTGTGTGCCACTACGCCTGGCTCCGTTTTTTTAAAATAACATCTTTCTGTGTAGTTCTGTATAGCTTAGAACTTACTATGTAGCCCAGGCTGGCCTACAACTCAGAGTGATCCTCCTTCCTCAGCCTGGCAGGAAGCACATATTGATGCAGGAAGAAAAACTGACTTGGGGTGGATGACCTCCAATAGGGAACCTCCAAATGATATAAGGAAAACTGATCCCCAACCTGAAAAGTACCTGGGACGAGTTTGTGTTCTCTAAAAAAAAACCAAAGAACGAATTTTAGGAACAAACAGAGGTAATGAGAAGAACATATTTATTGAGAGAAAGAAAGCTCTTGTCTCAGAGAGAGACAGGAGGGGGGTCCCGAGTGGGTGTTCCCTGGAAGCTGTCTTTTCCAGGGACTTTTTTAGAGAAGACATGGAAACTCCTTAGGTGGGTATAAGGTAGGACAAAACTGTGGCCAACCAATGAGATTACAAGCAACATTCATTGCTCAGGTAAAATTGATTAACATCGGGATCCAATGGGAAGGCAAGTCATGTAGCAAGCCAGCAAGAACACCACCTACTGAGCTTGGGCTCCTGACTCTTTCCAGGATCTTTTAAGGTGATTGATACTTAATTAGCATATCAATCCCTGATGCCCACCCTTAAGGAATGTAGTTGCTTCTGTTTACTCTTATCTTGAGATCTGGCCCATGGCAGAGGAGTGTCTATCTCTAGTTGGAAAGTCACCTTGTCTTACATGTTGTCCTTGAGGACCTGGCCCTGTCGGACTGCCTGTAATATTTATATCTAACTCAGCTGCCTACAACAGTATCACCATGCATAGCCTGCATTGTTTTTTTTCAAGACCAGGTGCAAAAGTGATTATATTTATGTCAGATCTGTAGATGAGGACACACTGTAATGTGTTTTGTTTTCTTTGTGGTAGTGGGGATTGAACCCAGGGCCTTGTACATTCAAGGCAGAGCCCAACTCTGAACTATGTCCCCAGCCCCAAAAGTGATTATGAGGTAGCTGTGTGGTGTCTAATTGTCCATGCAGAAAAACTAGGACCTTACCAATCCCTCCACAGCCCCAGCTTGAGTCTTTTTTTCCCCCTCCTCCAGCGTTAGATGTAAACCAGTGAGAGATTATGGAGCTCCTGTTTAGTGTTATAGCCTGACAAAGCTAACTCCATTTTAGGGCCACCTCCGCCATGTTATTGTTCTGTATGCACCAAAACTAAGTTAATTTTCGGTTGCCATGGTCATTGTTTCCATGAGGTTCTGGTTCTCTATTGTGATGTCAATCATATGAGCATAAGTTTCAGTTTCCACGGTCACTGTGTCCATAAGTTTCTGTCTCCCCATTGTGATGCCAACCACACATCAACTCCCTTGCATTTAGTACAGCCCAACAGCCTGTGTTGTCCAATCAAGTTACAAGTTATCACACCCCCTTGTTAATTCCACTAATCAAGGAAAAGGTCAATTCTATGATTGCTGTTGGCTTCTGTAGTACCACTTGCTTCAGTATAATGTGCATCCTCCAATCAGATTATAGATCCTCATGCCCAACCCACCAATCAAAACGATTTTTTACTCTATTAATGACTGCAATTGGCTTCTGTATCCCTGCTTGCTTCTATATAATCCCTACACACCACCCTCTTGGCATGCCTCTTTGTGCACTTGCACTGAGACCACCGCTGAGTACCAGCTAAAATAAAGTGTTCTTTTTCTTTTTGGGAGTCTGCCTCTGTTGTCTCATTCTTAGAGTACAACAGTGTGACAGGATTCGACTCAAGGTCAAGGGGCAGCATCTGGTGATTGCTTTATCAATGGCAGAGTCCTGAGGCAAAGCAGGATATCACACGGTAAAAGACTAGAGGACCCGTGTGTATCTTCTGGTCTCTCTTGCTTTCTTTATAAAGCCACTAGCACTCAATCATGTGGTCTCTCTTTTGATGTTTGTTTGTTTGTTTGTTTGTTTGTTTGGGTACTGTGACTGAGCCCAAGACTTTGCTCTTGCCAGACAAGCACCCATGCTACTGGGCTATATCTCTGGCCTCTTGATTTTATTTAACCCTAACAATCTTCCAAAGACTCCAACTCTAAACACTCTATTCAGACTAAGTTTCATACTATGAATATCTTGCAACAGGAATTAAACTCAAGCATGAGTTTTGGAAGTAGACAAAGCCATAAGGATCCATATCCTTCGGGGGCAGTTTTGTTTTGTTTTTGAAAAAAGTTTCCCTGTGAAGTTTGGGCTGGTCTTGTGCTCATTTTTGTAGTCCCCAGGCTGATCTCGAAGTCACAATGATTCTCCAGTCTCAACCTCCCAAGTGCTAGGATTACAGGCACAGCATGTGGGACTGGGGATCAAACTCAGAATCTTGTGCTTGCCAGATAGGTGCTTATGCCTCTGAGCCATCTCCCCAGCCCCTGTATATCTTTGTTAAAACTTGATATAATGTTCCTTTTGTGTTAGACATTCTAGTAACTTTATAGTGATAGTTCATTGTGTTTGACTAATGATATAACATTTTCAGATATTTATTTGTCATCTAGAAGTCAAAGAAAGTTGTCTATTCCAGTGTTTTGTTCATTTCAGGTTTTTTTTATTGTTGTGTTTTAATGATTGTTTATCTATTTTAAGTATGATTTTTCTCAAACATGTATTTGAACCGGCGAGATGGTTCACCTACTTAGGAAAGTTTAGGCAACTGCAGTTCGATTCCTGGCACCATATGCCGCGCCAGCCCCCACCCCCAGGGCAGACTGAGACACCATTAAAAAAATGTATTCCCAGTCTGTCTTAATTACTTCCTCATTGCTGAGGCATTATATTCAACACTCAAAAGTCTAAGCAGAAAAGGTTTATTTCAACTCACAGTTTTTGTAGAGGTTTCAATCCACACTCAGCTTACTCCAAGCAGGCAGCACGGCAAAGGGACCTGGCAGAGGAGAAGGAACTCATGGCATGTCAAAGGAAGCTGAAAGAGACCAGTGTAGAAGGAAAGGAGCCAAACTATTCCAGAGTCATACCCACTGGGGTCACACCCTGAGTGACCTACCCCACCCCCTCATCCCCCACCCCACTCCCAAAATCACATTTAGCTATAATCTCATCAGTGGCCAAATCCATTAATGAGTACCTGTCCTCGTGATGCAATCACCTCCCCAAAGCCCCACCTATGAGTGTAAGACACATTTGGGGGTACATCTAGATACAAACCATAACAGCCACAAAACTGAACTAATTTTTTTTTGGAGGGGATGGGGTTCAAACAACCATGAACTTGCCAGGCAGGCACTTGTGCCATGGAGCTATTTTCCCAGCCCCCCTTTATTTTTTTATTTTTTATTTATTTATCCATTTATTTATTTTTTTATGGCCAGCTCAGCCTGCCCTGGGGGTGGGGCTGGCGCAGCATGTGGTGCTGGGGATCAAAATGCAGTCCCTGCGTTTGCCTAAGCTTTCCTAAGCAGACATTTAGACCACTGAGCCATCTCACCAGCCCCACCAGCACTAAATTTTGAAAGAGTCTTACTAAATCACCAACTTGGAGCAGCCCTGGCACCAGTACTTTTTAAGTTGCATTGGTTAGTGCAAGTATGTATTACTAAATAATGCTGTCTTCCAGGTGTCCTGTGAAAATGGTCTGCTACTCTCTCGACCCAGAAAACCCCACAAAATCATGCAAATCAAGAGGCTCAAATCTTCACGTTCACTTTAAGAACACACATGAAACTGCCCAGGCCATCAAGGATATGCATATCTGAAAGGCCACCAATTATCTGAAGGATGTCACATTAAAGAAGCAGTGTGTGCCATTCCAACGTTACAATGGTGGAGTTAGTAGGTGTGCTCAAGCCAAACAGTGGGGCTGGACACAGGGTCGGTGGCCCAAAAAGAGTGCTGAATTTTTGCCATACATGCTTAAAAATGTAGCGAGTAATGCTGAACTTAAGGGTTTAGATGTGGATTCTCAGCCGGTTGTGGTGGTACACACCTGTAACCCCGGCACTCGGGAGGCTGAGGCAAGAGGATTGATGCGAGTTCGAGACCATCCTGGGCTACAAAAGTGAGCTCAAGGCCAACCTGAACTGCATAGCAAGACCCTATCTCAAACACACACACACACACACACACACACACACACACACACAAGATGTGGATTCTCTGGTTATTGAGCACATCCAGGTGAACAAAGCACCCAAGATGTGCTGCCGTACTTAAGAGTTCATGGCCGGATTAACCCATACATGAGTTCCCCCTGCCATACTGAGATGATCCTTACTGAAAAGGAACAAATTGTTCCTAAGTCAGAGCAGGAGGTGGCACAGAAGAAAAAGATATCCCAGAAGAAACTGAAGAAACAAAAACTTATGGCATAGCATGGCATGGTGGTGCATGCCTGTAATCACAGCACTTGGGAGGCTGAGGCAGGAGGATCAGTGTGAGTTCCAGACCAGCCTGGGCTACAAAAGTGAGCTCAAGGCCAGCCTGAACCGCATAATGAGACCCTGTCTCAAAACAAGCCAACAAACAAACAATAAAAACCCTATGGCGTGGAAATAAATTAAGCATAAAATAAATGCAAATAAAAAAATTTTTTTTAAATCACCAATTTGCCCAGGGTGGGTTGAATTTGTGATCCTCCTGTCTCAGTCTCCCAGAGTGATGACATTATAGGCATGTGCCACCATGGTCAGTTTTGTAGCTTGTATTTTAATTTTGAAATGTATTTTATTTTTTAATATATTTGGTGTTCCAGGGTCTCACCATGCAGCTCGGACTCAGTGATCCTCCTGTTTTCAACCTCCCCAGTGCTGGGATCACAGCCATGTGCTACCATGCCTGGATTCTGTGGCTGGCTCAGCATGCCCTGGGGGCAGTCCTGGTATGGCATGTGGTGGCAGGGATCGAACCATGGTCCCTGCGCTTGCCTAAGTAGGCTCCTTAGTCCACTGAGCTATCTCTCCAGCCCTGTTTTCAATTTTTTGTTCTCAGTGGAGTGGAGAACAATTTCAGAGGTTTCTACTTAGTCTTACTCCACACAGATCTTTTACCCCACAGACCACGGATCTAATATGTGGTGTCTTAGTTCATTTTCTGCTGTAAAAAAATATCTGATTCTTTCTATAGTACCCCCCTATTGCCATTTCTGTGAGAATTGCTCAGTCCTTCAAAAAATACATTAACCTCTCTTAAAGGCTGTCTCAGTTACTCTTCTCGAATAGCTGGGACAAATACATGACACCCAAAATTAAGGAAGGAAAGGTTTATTCAGCTCACAATTCCTGGAGGTTTCAGTCCATACACGGCTTGCTCTAAAGCAGACTGGCACAGGGAAGAGAGCAGCGGTTCATGGCACCACAACAGCAACGATGGCAACAGGGAGAGCGTGTCTGCCTCTGTTTCTCACTGACGTTACATTCAGGCTATTAGCCCCAGCTTGGGTGCAGCACTCGAGCCCATAATCCCAGTAGTACCAAGATCTATAATCCCAATGGCTCATGAGTTCACCTCAAACGTCCTATTCCATGACAGCATGAGACTTTTCGGGGAGGGAGCAACTAGACACAAACCACAGCAAAGGCCCTACTTTCCAACACCACTATGCTGACAACCAAATTTTAGGAATTTGGGTAAATACAAACCATATCCAAACCACAGCATATATATTACTCCTTATACATATATCAGTCCCAGTTATGGGGGCCTGGCGGGATGGCTCAGTGGTCTAAAGTGCCTGCTTGCGAAAGCTTGGGCGGCTTCAGGGACCGTGGTTCGATCCTTGGCACCACATGCTGTGCCAGCCTTGCCCTCAGAGTGGGCTGAGCCGGCCACAAAAATGAGTGAACAAAGATTCTGAAACAAGAAAAATAAATAAATAAATAAATATTTTTTTAAAAATCCCAGTTATATTATGATTTGGAAAATGACCCCCTGGTGGACCTTCAGAGCCCATGATCCCACTGTGATCTAGATTTGAGTCCAAGCTCACTTATTGCTTGATCTGTGTAATGCCTCACTCAGACACTGGCTACACTGATGAACAGATCTCTTAGTACTGGTATCAAATCAGATCCTTTGTCCCACACCCCTTGAAATGTACAGATGGCTCTCTTTTTCCCTGAGTAAGTGGACATAGGTCCCTTTGGGGGGAATGATCGAGAGAATCATCACAAATTACACATGGTATGATGTTGAAAGGTCCTTATTCCTAGGGTCTGTTCATACCTTCAATCAATGAGTTTAAGTACATGAAAATTACTCAATCTAGATAAATATGCATATGGAAATGAAGCAACACTTTTTTTTTTTTTTTTTTTTTTTTGTACTGGGCATTAAACTCAGGACCCTGTCTTTGCCAGGCAGGTGCTTATGGTGCTGAGCTATATCCCCTGCCCCTAAAACGTTTTTTGAGATAAGAGCCTGCCATATATCCTAGGCTGGTCTCAAACTCATGATCTTTACACTTCAGCCTCCCAAGTAGTAGGATCAGCATATCTGGCTTATAGTACATTCTTTTATTTTTTGAGGGACCAGGGTTTGAACTCACAACCTTGCACTTGCCAGACAGGCACTTGTGCCACAGAGCTATTTCCCTGGCACCTATAGCACATTCTGGAAGAGTCAAACAATCAAAAGAAAAAAAATCATAAGGGAAATTAGGAAAAAAATGAAATAAATGAGAATGAGAAAGCAACAGGGTGAGGAATGTGGCTCAGAGGTACAGCCATGGATTTGATCCTCAGTACAATAACAACAAAAGCAACATGCCAAAACTTTATAGCAGAACTTGTGGTCAAAGGAAAACTTTTTTTAAAACATGTTTTTCTTGTTTCAGACGTTGTTTGTTTGTTTATTTATTTATTTTTATGGCTGGCTCAGCCTGCCCTGAGGGCAGGGCTGCTGCAACATGTGGTGCCGGGGATGGAACCTCGGTCCCTGCAGCCACCTAAGCTTTCCTAAGCAAGCGCTTTAGACCTCTCAGCCATCCTGCCGGGCCCAAAGAAAACTTATAGCTGCAAAATACCTATAAAATCCTAACACTTGGGAGCCTGAGGCAAGGGCACCACGAGTTTGAGGTTATGCTGGTCTACACAGGGAATTTAAAGCCAGCCTAAACTACAGAGCTAGACCTTGTCTCAAAAAACAAAACAAAGGCCGGGCGTGGTGGCTCACACCTGTAATCCCAGCACTTGGGAGGCTGAGGCAGGAGGATCCGTGCGAGTTCAAGACTAGCCTGGGCTACAAAGATGAGCTCAAGGCAAGCCTGAACTGCATAGTGAGACCCTGTCTCAAAAAAAAAACAAAACAAAACAAGATGGCCGGGCATGGTGCTGCATACCTGTAATCCCAGCACTTGGGAGGCTGAGGCAGGAAGATTGGTG
>PVJA010029270.1:0-26814 GCA_004027025.1 Myocastor coypus | reverse complement strand
GCGGGTGCGCAGGCTCGGCTCCCAGCGGTGGGGTTTGGGCTGGGCTGGGACAGGAAGTTAGTCTCGGGAACGCAGAGGCGGGGCAGAGGGGCGCAGGGGCTTACCCGCAGCGGGTGCGCAGGCTCGGCTCCCAGCGGTGGGGCTCTATGTACTTATCTTTTTTGGTGGTTTATTTTGTCATTTATTTCCAGTTTTATTGCACTGTGGTGAGATAATATGCATGTGATAATTTGTTTTCTTGCAAGTACTTAATCAGGACATATGGACTAGTATGTGGTGTATATCAGTAAAGGTCCCATGTGCAGATGAAAAGAATGTATATTGAGATGTATTTGGGTGCAGTACTCTGTATATGCCCACTCAGTACTTTTGTTCAAAGCTCTCATTCAGTTCTGCTCCTTCTTTGTTAATTTTTTGTCTGCTTGACCCTTGTTTTTGCAATAAGAGAGTGTTAAGATCTCCTGTTAATATTGTGATATTGGATACCAGATTTTTCATGTGCATTAAGCTTTGTCTTATGTAGTTGGCTTCTCCAGTATTTGGTGCATATATTTTCAGAACTGTTATCTCTTCCTCTTGTATTTTCCCCTAACCAGTATGTAATGGTCTTCTTTATTTCATTTGATCATTATTTTTTTTTTTTTGTATTTAGGAAAAAGTGAACCAGTTCTATAGGGTTTCACTATGTAGATTTCACTCTTAATGATCTTTCTGTGTTCTACCATCCAAGTGTTGGGATTACAGGTCCATGCCACCACAACCAGTCTCGATCACCATCTCAGTGTGCCTCAGGGGCAAGGCTGGCACTGCATGCCAGGGATCGAAACCTGGCTGCTGTGTTCTGAATAAGGAGGTGCTTTAGTCTGCTGAAGTATCAGGCCAGTCCTTCATTTGATTATTCTTGTTTTGAAGTTCAGACTGTCTGTGAACGGGATTGTTACCCCAGCTTTTTTCTGAGGTCCTGGGGTATGTAGTATTGTTTTCCATACTTTTATTTTCATTCTATGAACTTCTTTACGAGTTAAGTGTGTTTCATGTATACAGCATATTTTTGGATTTTGCTTACTAATCCATTTTGTCAGTCTATTTCATTTAACTGGTGAATTGTATCCATTTACATTGATGGTTATAATTGTGATATATTGCCTTATGGTTGACATGTTATTTACCTGCTGTTGCATTCCAATTTTTCTCTGCTGTTTAATTGTTTGCCCCATTTGTCAGTTCTTTCCTTTCTCATTTATGGAGTTGTGATCAGTTTGATCACTCTCTAGAATATCTTACAGTAGTCTGCGTAGGTTTGGCTTTGTTATCATGAAATGCTTTAGTTGCTCTTTGCCATGGAAGTATTTGACGTCTCCATCAAACATGAAAGAGTTTTGTATTCTATGTCCCTCTTGGTTGGAATTTATTTTCTTTTAATTTTTTTGAATTTATTTTCTTGCAAGACATGTAGTACTTTGCTCCATACTTTTGTTGACTTGATGGCTTGTAAAGAGAATTCTGCCATTTTTCTGATGGGCTTTCCTTAAACAACCTAATGTATAATATGATGATAATATCTAACTGCTCTTGTTTCTTCTAATGATTAAGAATGAACACATGCAACTCTTTAATGTAATTCACAATTAAACAAGCATAAACAAATATCATTTGAATTCTCATGTAAAAAAGTAATAATTATTCATCATCAAGCCTATTATCTTGCTGATAAGTCAAAAATCCTACAAAATGATGAAAACAATTAATGACTTTAAGAACTAATAAGTCATAAAAACAGCACTCTACAATTTTAATATATTTTCAAGGAAACATCAAACATTGCCTAAGATAACAATGACACAAAAGTTTAACTCACGTTTTACTACATACATGATGTGCATATGTGAATATATATGTACATGTATTTAGCAGTTGTTTTAAAACTATTGTCAAACATTATGTACTAATGTATATATAATATTTATTTGTTTTTGACAGCTTTTAGCTTCACAGAATCAATTATAGTATTTTATAAATATTTAGCATTATTTATTAACATTTGAGTACTCAATATGAGCATTTCTTAATATTTTGAAGATAAGGATTTTCCAAGACCACAAAAAACCCCACCAAGAAGCTCCTAGAATTAATAAACATATCCAGTAGCATAGCAGGATACAAAGTCAACACCCAAAAATCAATACCATCCTTCTATACTGATAGCAAATGCACTCAGAGAGAAATGAAAGAAACTATACCCTTTACAATAACAACAAAAAATTGAAATACATAGGAATCAACCTAAATAATGAAGCAAAATACCTGTGCAGTAAAAATTACAACCTTCAAAAAAAAAAAGCAGTTTGGGAGGATTTCAGAAATTAGAAGGACATTCCTTGCTCCTGGATAAGAAGAACCAATACTGTTAAAATGGATATATTACAACGTCGTTATAATGATTAATTGCAATCCCTAAAATTTTCTCTCCAAAAGTTAAAGGCCCAATCGAGAAGTAGGCACATGAGATGAATACACACTTCTCAGACGTAGAAATACAAGAAGCAATTGAACACATGAAAAAATGTTCCACAGCACTGGCAATTCAAGAAGTGCAAATCAAAGCAGCATTGACATGTCATCTCCCCCCAAAAAGAATGGCTCTCATAAAGAAATCAACTAATAACAAATGCTGCAAAGATTGGAGGAGGGAAAGGAACCCTTCCTTATTGCTAGTGAGGATGAAGATTGGGAAAACCACTAGGGAAATCCTTAAAAAACTAAGACTAGAAATTCCATTCAATCCAGCTATTCTCCTTCTGGATAGTTTCTCAAAAGAAGAGAAAACATCATACCATAGTGATATATGTTCACCCATGTTTATAGCAGCACAATTTCTTATAGTCAAATCTTAGAAATAACCAAAATGTCCATTACTTGAGAAATGAATGAAAAATATGATGTATTTCTATAGAATAGAGTACTACTCAGCTATAAAAAAGAGAAACTTGAACCTTTTATAGGTAAGTGAATGTGACTAGAGGCTATACACATAAGTGAAATAAATCAGACTTACATGTATAAATACTGTATTGTCTCCCTAGTATAAGAGCATTAAAGAGTAAATAAAACCTGAATAGCATCATAGATACAGTAAAATGTAAAGAAATTGAATTTAAGGATTAAACAATGAAGAGAGAAAGGAGAAAAGATAAGAAAAATTGGAAGAAGGGAAAAACATACAACTATGTATACAGGAGGGCTAAGAAGACTGTACTAATAATATCTTACAGTTTTTTTAAATAGCAGTTAAAAGTTTAGAATTTTCACTTGACTAACTGTATACTGGTACCTGTGATCTGATCAACTACCTTGAGGACAGCAATGTATAATAGAAAATCCATGGTTGAATGCTTCTCATCTTGGTCTTCTAAATGTGTAAAATTTCTAATGTCTTATCAATTATTTATACTCTCTTTCAAATAAATATAAACAAGAAAACAAATAAATAAAATTCATGATTTCTTGAAAGCAAATACCACTATTCAATTATGTTCACAATCTTGCATAACGTTATCTATTAATCTGAGCAACTGGTCTGATGATAAAATAGATAAATCATTGCTAATTAGCTATTCCTGTTTTAAAAATCTGCAACATATTCATTGTTTTATGTTATCCTTTTTCTGTCTTTTGTTTCTATGTGATATTGCTTCTTTTTTTTTTGTCTTTTTGTTTTACCATCATAAATTATTTGAATTGGTCTATCTATGGTATATATTGTGCTAAGAAGAACAGGAATAAAGTTGAAATAAGTAGGTCTTGTTTGTTAAAACATGTAAATTAGTAACAGATTATATAATCTTTCGTAAACCCTGGTTTAGTTACACTATATAATGAAATATGCAATTCTACTAGCATTGTCCACAGGCTACCAAATCCCAAATAATAACCAATATTAAACTCAGACTGATTTTTTTTCTCTTTGTGGGACCAGGTTTTGAACTAACAACCTTGTACCTGCTAGGCAGGCACTTGTGCCACGGAGCTGTCTCCCCAGCCCCTTCAGACTGATTCTTGTAAGAATGAAAGTTTGGAAATGCACCAGCACACCAAACAGACTCGAACTGAGGGTAGAGCAAAGGCAGCACGAATAACCTGAAATCACTTGATGCTTTCAGTCAGGTTACAGTCTCTCATTTTCAGAGCTATCAGCTTTGTTTTCTTTTTTAACCATTTTTACACCTTTATATCTAGTAACATAAACAGCTAATTTAAAGATAATAATTTCACACAATATAGAAACCACTGTTGAACTCCTATTACTGCATTTAATGAAATTTGTAATAAAATAATAAAAAATTTAAAAATTAATTAATGAAGTTTATACTTAAAAATTAATATGTTTAGATAAAAAATAATATGTTCAGAAAAATGCCAGCTGCCTATGCTTGGTACTGAAAACAAAGTCTGTACAGAAGCTTCATACTTTACTTTTGCAACTTCTATAAAGTATAAATAACTTATAAACCTTTAGGTACTTCAAGATTAAATCTGTGTACAATTTGCATTAACCTGTCAGCAGTAATATTGCTTAATTTTTTAAATACTCCAGCTAAGCTAGTTTCTCAGAGTTCCCTGATTTCAATCTTTCTGAAAACAAAACAGAACAAAACAAAACAAAACAGAATGACTAGCTCTTTATACATATATTTATGCCATCACATAAATTTCTTAAACTCTGCTAACAATGCCATACAATGTGCAGAAGAGCCTAGGATAGATAAAGTTGGGAAGAAAAGTTAGAAATTATTATTTTTCAAGTTTAACTAAATAATTTATGTTTATTTCATGTAATGAAGCTAGTTCAGGCAGATTTTACAAAGAAAAAAAATTAAGTATCCTCAAACATGAGGTTTAAAGTAATATTGGTAGAATATAATGAGTAAAACTGCAAAGAGGAGGATGTATGATATAATTGCCAAGGTGAAAGTTAAAATGGAAAAGGGAAAATCACATGGAGGTCCAACACACAAGAAGCCAAAGGAACAGGCACCTCAACACATTTGTGCTCTTTTACCATTTCTCACAGACAAAAGAGCTAATTTCCTGTCATAAAATTCATTTAAGAATCTAGTTTTTATGTGATGAACAGGAAAACAGATATATATTGCTTACCTAAGAAAATGTCACTGATAAATTCATAGTTCTCTTAAAAACATTTTTCACATTTAAGAAAATGAACTAAGGTGTATTATTTTCCATTTCTTTCAAAGAGTGATCTTATTTATATGTTTATTTATTCTAAACATTACATTTATAAGATCTTATCTATAGATCATATGGTTCATAAAATTAAACTTATAAAAGTACATTTAGATTGTGTGATAATTTCTCCAAAATCACCAATTCTGCCGATTCTCTGAAAATAAATTATTTAGGTTTTTATTATTATTATTATTTTTTTTTGTCTTTTTGAGACAGGGTCTCACTATGCAGTTCAGGCTGGCCTTGAGCTCACTTTTGTAACCCAGGCTGGTCTCGAACTCACACCGATCCTCCTGCCTCAGCCTCCCAAGTGCTGGGATTAGAGGCGTGCGCCACCACGCCCGGCACTAGGTTTTTATTATTGATATTTTTACAAGCATGTCAAAATTAATTCTTACACTATCATATATGTACCAATGAAATTTTTTTAATAAATTTAAATGTATGCAAACATTGTTTTCTCCCTTGTGTGTTTTCTTTCACTATTCAACTTTGCTTCCAATTGGAAATATATTTCTAATTTGGCAGTAAAGACAATTGCATAGTTTAGTATTTGATGTCAAGGAGAAGTAAATGACACCATATTAGTGAAAATATAACATGGGTATCTTGCTTCAGATGAAAAGAGGCTGGTTATTATCAGAAAATATTACGACCTAGAAAGGCTTTGTGACTCAAATTTTCAG
This sequence comes from Myocastor coypus, assembly GCA_004027025.1. NCBI lineage: Eukaryota > Metazoa > Chordata > Mammalia > Rodentia > Myocastoridae > Myocastor > Myocastor coypus. Next base: position 20,881 of record PVJA010029270.1, on the reverse strand, counting down.
CGGAATTATATGGCCTGAAACTTATCAATCTTTTGATTTGACATGAGTAAATACACCTCTGTATTTTTTCTTCAAAATATGAGTTACATTTTTACCATGTGACACTTTGATTAGCATATAAAAAGTATTAAGAGCTTGGATTATCATACCAATGCCCAGTTACAAGTTCCAAATAATTTGTCACATTTCTTATGAGCAATGCCATCTGCCAGAGGTGGCATTTCATGGCTGTTTATCCTGACTCCCTCCAAGAAATCATCTGCCACCATCTAATGCTGCTTGAATAAAGAGGATTAAGACTTTGATGCAAGAGAGGCTATTGATAATTTTGTATAATTGGTAGGAAAAGAAGATAAATGAGGTTTAGGATGGAAAAGCAATTAGTTGAGCTGACTGTACATCTGTGTTCACAGCCTAGCTCCCCTGGCCTTTTCTTCAGTGAGGTATGTGCAAATTTACTGTAATGAAAACCTACATACTTCATAAAGCTTTTGCAATGCATAAAACTAAAGGATTCACTTTTCACTTCTGATCGCTGAGTTATTTAGTAAGATCTATCTACATAATCTCTTAATGTCCTGATAACATAGGGCTGTCACACCTTCTATAGTTGAGGAATAATTTCTCCACATATAACCCAATTCCTGAATGGGTCAGGCTACTATTTATATCCTGAGTATAGTGAGGATACAAAGCTTATTTTTTTCTCAATTATGGTACACTGTTTAAGATAGATTTGCAATGCTTTCATTTTTCCTTGGTTCAAAGCCAAGAGAACTCTTTAAAAGCAACGCAAATAAGGCCATCTTTCACTTTTAGGAGACTAGTCTGAAAACAGCATTATACTCCATAGTTCATAATAAAGTAGCAGAGTCAGCCTTATAAGCAAGCTCTAAAATATAAGATATAAGTAGAAATTTGTAAAACTAATTTTTAAGAAAATAATTATATATTCACATTGAAGTTTGCAATTTCTTTATTATTATGGCTTCTGAAAGAAAATAACAAATCAATACAAATTAATCCATTAATGTGTTTAGCGGTGACTTGCTTAAATCTGAATTTCATTTGTCTAAACATAGAAATAGTTATACTTGTTAATTAAAGATACTATCATAGGAATTAAAATATTTTGAGGTTCATTATCATCATTGCCATCCTCTATTTTCCACATGAATATAACTCATTTCTTATAACTAATATAAAGCTATGACTACCTTTACATATTAATAAATTTAGTATAGCAAGGTACTGATACAGTGTGAGGTGATAAATGTCTTCTTATTCTACAAAAATAGTTTGACAGGAAGATCAGTCTTTCTTTCTTTCTTTCTTTTCCTTTCTTTCTTTTTTCTTAAAGGCAATGTCCTGCTATGCAGTTCGACAAATTCCACCAGACTTAACTCTTCTTTTACAGTTATTGATTTATTTCACTCATGTAAAAACAAGCATACATCTATCTATCTATCTATTTATTTATTTATTTATTTACTTTTTTTTTTTTTTTGCCTTTTTGAGACAGGGTCTCACTATGCAGTTGAGGTTGGCCTTGAGCTCACTTTTGTAGCCCAGGCTGGTCTCGAACTAGCACTGATCCTCCTGCCTCAACCTCCCGAGTGCTGGGATTACAGGCGTGCGCCACCATGCCTGGCTCATCTATTTATTTTGAAACAGACAGTATACTAGTTATAAATGCTTATCAACCCAGAAAAGAAAGTCTAGCAGTGCACTAAAATTATTTCAGGTTATATGCTTACACTGTTATAATTACAAAAGTAAAATTGTATTAGTTTTTGTCTTGACTGTGTAACATGGTACTCACTGGACATATATACCTATTTTATTTTATTTACATTTTTTTGTCTTTTTTGAGACAGGGTCTCGCTATGCAGTTGAGGCTGGCCCTGCGCTCACTTTTGTAGCCCAGGCTGGTCTCGAACTCGCACCAATCCTCCTGCCTCAGCCTCCCAAGTGCTGGGATTACAGGCGTGAGCCACCACGCCCGGCTTATTTTATTTACATTTTTAATGTTATATTATGTTAAAGAGTAAAAACAAATCCAAATGCAAAAACAAATACCAAAACCAAAGACATAATCAGAGTAGCATACACTAATATATGGTACATATTTTCAGAACAAGAACAGCAAATTAACAATGGTTGTTATATTATGTATTTTTGTCGTCATTTTAAATTGAATTGATACTTGAGTTCTTAAATTATACTAGCCATATAGAAAATGCCATATAGCCACATATGGCTAGTGATTACCATGTTGGATAGATTAGAAGAACATTCTCCTTATCACAGAAAGTTTTGTCAGTCACTATTCTATATTTAAAGCCCATTCCTTCCATTAATTCAAATTTCTAAAGCTCAACTCTAGGTAAACTATAAATGGAATAACATGTAAGTCAAAAGATTGATATTCGATTTACAGTTTCTATAATTTGTTTGGTAGGAATGTAAGGAGCTCCAGTTTAAAGAGCCACAGTGGAGAAACAATTAGAAAAGATAATATGGATATATTTATAAAGTAACATTTCTTTTTCAAACATTGGTAATCTTTAACAAAGGTTATTCTTCAGCTAGGTCATTGTAATTTTACACATTTCCTTTTAGATAAGCCAGTAGCCAAAGTACAGGTACGTTAATAGAGTGATCAGAACAAAATTTTAGATTGTTGATATAATGAAAAAGGGATAAAACCAAAAGCATTCAGTGCTACAATTTCCACAGATTATTTTAAACATTAATACTATATCTTCTAGGACTGACAATTTTACATATAAATAAACATAAACATACATACTGTCTTAAACATCTGACATTAATTTTCCATTTCAACCTACCTATTACTTTAATGTATTCAGCAGTAACATTACAAAGAAATCCAGGGCAGATATTTGTAACTTAAATCTTATTTCACTGTATTCTTCATTTAAAATATTGTATTATTTCTTTTTGTTTACTATTTTTCATTGGGACTAAATCATTTTATTTTTACTATAATACAGACTAATATACAACATAATTCTTACCAGATTTGACTGATAAGTTTTATGAACATGCTTTTATGTATTTTCTATTTTTACTTTACAAAGATGTGCAATTTGAAACTATACTACCAAATTTTAGTGTTATTAATTTAGTGTATGCACTTCTTTGTTGATTGAGTTATTATTTGGTAGCACTGGAGTAAACAGCCAATATCTTTGTAGTGAGCTACCTATCAGGTCCCTTTCCCTTTTTTATTATGATATACTGTTTATTTAACTCAGCAAATTGCCTATGCTGGGATAAATTTATTTTATTTATTTATTTATTTTTTTTGTGGGACCAGGGTTCGAACTCACGACCTTGAACGTGCCCAGCAGGCACTTGTGCCTCGGAGCTATCTCCCCAGCCCCAATGCTGGGATAAAATTAATGACTGTCTTACCTCAACTTCCCAGAATTGTGGATGAGAGAATAACTGACATGTGCCTGTATTATTGTTAATTATGTTAATATCAATTATAAGTTTTTAATTAGCACTGAATAGGTAGTTTCAAAACATATTGGAGAGTTTTCAACCTCCTAAATTATGACTAAGTTCCCACACTTCTACCTCTTGAGAGTTACATTTTTAAATGTAAAATAATGGAAACTAGCGCTTAAAGTAATAATAAAGACACCTGTTAGGTCTGGAGTTATATTACTCTATAAATTTCATCTGTAAATATTTTTGTTAAAATAGTGTAAACTGTTTAGGTACTGAATATAAAATATTAGATAATGTTTAGATGTGGTGGGATACCAACGAATAAAAAGGGATAAGCATGCAAATAAATATATCTTTTTTTGTGTGTGCAGGGTCTCATTATGTAGCTTGGACTCATAGTGATCCTTTTGTTTTCAGCCTCTCCGGTGCTGGGATTGCAGGCATGCACCCCGCATGCTGGGAATTGCTGCTCAGCACAAAGAGGTGCAGGGCTGGTGAGGAATGTTGTTCAAGGAATCAAATCCCTGCCCCTCCACTTACCTAAGTAATTGAGCTATCTTGCTGGCCTTTAAATATATTTTGATAATGTTTTACTTTTTGAGTTTTGTAGTAGAGTCATTAATATTTATATTATATTTTATGTACAAGTTATGTACAATAAATATTGCTTTCTTTCAGATATTGTTAAAATATAGCGAGGGAAAAATGCAACGGGGTCTTCATTTGTAAATGTGCTACATGATAAAGCAACACAACACTTCTGTCAAGCAAATGTTGCCTAGAGAAGAATACTTGATATATTCAAATTGACCACACAATAAAAACAATGATCTCAAAATATCGCTCTTTCCTTATAAAGCTCATAAAAGGTATTTTGTTTGTTTGAAATATAACCAACAGAGGCAGGGAGATAACTCAGGAGCAAAAACATCTGCCTGGCAAGAGCAAGTTCCTGAGTTCAATTGCAAGTACTAGACAGAGAGAGACAGAGAGAGAGAGAGAGAGAGAGAGAGAGAGAGAGAGAGAGGGACAGAAAGAGAGACAGAGAGAGAGACAGAGACAGAGAGAGACAGAGACAGAGAGAGACAGAGAAAACAAAAATGCAGAAGGGTAACTGATTTGCAATTTTTTCACTATATCATTAGTAAACAGCAAAACGAAAACATTAGAATCTTAAAAGATATGTATTCTCAATTATATTACTTATCTGTAATAAGTTCAATATCTAATGAATGTACCCCTGAACTACAATTTATATCAAATATAGTTTTGGTGTGTCTCTTTGATTGTTTTAGCCATATAGAATCAAAACTAAAAGTCTGTACACAATGATAGCTATCAGATCAGGGTAAAATATGCTCCACAGCATGGCTTTAATACCTTTCATTTCTGGGCTGGCCAAATAGCTCAGCAGATTAAAATGCCTGCAAATAGGTACAGGGGCAGAGGATTCGATCACTGGGCCTGAGATGCTGGCCACGCCTCCAGGGTGTGCTGAGATGGCAATTGAGACTGGGCATAGTGACACAAATCTGTATTCCTAGCTCTTGGGAGGCTGTAAACAGGTGTATCACCAGGAGTATAATCCAGTAGTGAAAACCTGAACACCCTATAGACCTTTACCTAAAATGCAAACAAACAAACAACAACAAAAAAACCCCATTAATTTCTGGTACAACATTTGTTTGTTAGGTTGGTTGGTTGGTTGGTTTGTTGTTTAGCTGGATAATTATAAGGGATCAAACTCAGCATCTTATTCTTTCCAGGAAAGCAGTTGTGCCACTGAGCTATATCCCTGGTCTTTGTAGAACATTTGGACATTTACAGTTTCTTAAGTTCCAATCATTGCACAATTCATCACCACAATAGCTACTAATGTCCAATGAATTCTGATGTCTATTGTTGTCAAATTACAAGCTATATTTGCATGGTGGTAGATTGTTTCTCTTCAGAGAATGTGTAGTTTCAGACAAGCAAATAAATGATGTCTTCTAAATGTGAAGGCAAAAATCTGCAAAGGGTACCTTTTATATTTAGCTGGAGATGAAAAGGAGAATCAGAGAAGTGATAGGGCTTGTAAGAAGCCTTTAGAATTCTGAGAAATTACATAAAAAACAAAAGTCATCTCCAAGTTCTGCTTTTATGACACTATGGTGACAAAACAAACTAAAACTAATTAGATTAGAACAAACTGACTGATTTTTTTTGTTTTGCCACACTGATTTTAACAGCAAAATTTATGTGGAATATAGTTTGTCATAATTAACTTAGAACGTATCACATTCATAAAATTAGCAGCACTGAGAACTGCATGATCGACTATATCTATAGATTTATTTAGTCTGTTTTATATTCATGTAGTGCATATGAGGTATTCAATTTTAGTCATTGTAACTAATGTGACTTGTTATGTCGTGGAAACAAAGACAATAATTCAATGCAAGGGAATTCATAAAATTTGAATTGTGAATTTCTTTTACTGAAATAGTCTATCTCATTTATTTTTGTCACCAAAAATACTATCTGTGCTAAATGGTTCTATTGAATGACTAATCTAAAAAGATTATTGGATTGCAATAACAGACAAATTAAAATTTGTTGGTAGGCTTTGTCAACAAAATATTTTTCATATACTATTTCTTGCTGCTGCAAATAACAAAAAAATCAGTTAATTCTACCTTGTGCTTATGGTAACACAATATATGTCACAGGGAAGAAAGCCTAGAAATGATCATTTCATGTACGGGGAATACTGAGATTCCTATCAGTGAATGTCAAGGTTAATTACTAGTTGGTAACTGAATAATTACTGCTAAAGACTTCTTGGTCTGTTAAAAAAAATAGGTGTGCATCACCGTAGGACACAATGCCTAAATAAGTACCAGATTTATAGTAAATCCGGGTTACATTCCAAAAGGAGTATGAAGTTTGTTTCTATACACATGCCATAGAAAAAATAAATTATATTTTCAAAATACATAAATACCTATTCCCTTTGTGTTTTCAACTGATAGGATTTATACTTTTCACATTTGTAGTTTCATTTAATTCAGACTATTATAAATTGATATAAAGAAGTTAAATATAACATATAACTGTAACGTGTTGCTATCACAATTATATTTTTAAAAACCTTACTATCACTTTCATTCTAATGCCAATTTATAAAAGTATTGAGTGACTAATTTGTACAAATTAACTGTGCATACTAAGTTTTTGAAGTAAATATGTTACATATATGGAGTTTGCAATGAAACTTATTAGCATTTGTAGTTTTAAATTTTGAAGAGAACTCTCTGTTACTTCATTTTATTTTGGCAATAATTTTATATCCAACTCAGAAAGATCTGTCTATGCTTTTCTACTTCAGTCCCACAGAGTTGGCAGTTGATAGTAGTTTTTTGAAGCAATATAATTGTGTGTCAATTTATAATGTTACTATATTTTGATAAACCCACTGTAATTTTTTTTATTTTTGTATTTAAAAGAAGGGTCTACAGGTTATTCAGGGTCTCACTACTAGATCAGACTTGTAGTGATCAGACTCTTGTACTCAGACGTACAAGAGCTGTGTTTACAGGCCTGTGCCATCATGCCCACTCTCAATTGCTGGCTCAGTGCACCCTGGGGGCGGGCCAGCATGGCAAGCACCAGGGATTGAACTCCTGGCCCCTGTGCCTGATTGTAGGAGCTTTAATTTGCTGAGCTATTTGGTCAGCCTTTGTAAATTTAAATTATCAAAAATGAAAAATGCCTTTAATACACTTAACCTGATGAACATCTTAACTTATCAATATAGCTTACTGTAGAATAGCATTTGTTCATGATGTTCTCATGATCACATGCCTGACTGTGGTTTTCTGCTGCTGATCTGTATTTTAAGAGACCCACTAATACTGTGTATTGCTAGTAAAGGCCGATTTTCACAATACAAAGACTGGTTTTTAAATAATGTGTATGGATTTTGTACCATCATTAAGAAAAAAAAATTGTACATTGATCTACTGAGCAGAAATCTCTGTATATTATTTAAGATAGAGTAAAACAGTAAAATGAGGGCATAAATGAGTTGAAAAAAAGTGAATTGTCTGTTATTCCCTTTTGGCAATATGCATATAATAATCTATGTATCTATATATATATATATATATATATATATATATATATTGCTGCATTTTAGATCTTTAAATTATTAATCTTGGTGTGCTTCTTTATTATTATCACACTTTTTATTATTTTATACAGAACTTACATTACATAAATAAAGGTCTTGCTTTATTTTATTCTTAACCATCCAGCAAAAAATATAACCATGAGGTATAAAATGTACAGCTATGTTAATATGATTAACATATTAATCATATTGTAAAAGGCTCAAGTCAACAGCTTCTGACATTGCCATTTCTGCTCATAACCCACTACTATTATGGACTATTGGACTATATTGCGTTATTTTGAAAATTCACGCACACACGATACTAGAACAACAATGGAACATCCGTCTCTGAAAAAGCGAAACAAATTAGGGGATTATAAATGAAAGAGCATTTTGTAGTGAAAAAAAAAGTAAAGACAGATATACAGCTACTTTCTCTTACTTCAATGAGAAGAAAGATTTGTACTAATAGTTTTTAGGGGGCTTTTGAGTTAGCTAAGTGGTTGAAGCACATGCATGGGAATTCATGTTAGGCACATGGGACAGGGTTCAATCTCCAGCCCCACAATGAACGTTCCCTGAGTCAGCCAAAGAAAAGAAAATATAGTGTTTAGACAAAATATTATGTCTGTATCTTGTATGCTGAATAACTACTATGAAGACAATATGCACTGTATAAATTATTGTAACTTTCCTACTAACCTATTTTCTTTCCCATTGATATTTCTTTCTCAGTTAAATAAATAAATAAATAAGTACATATTGGCAGTACATGGGGTTTACATGCAGCTTGAGATGTGCATACATGTACTTAATGTCACTTGTTTCTTTTATAATCACTTTTCCTTTTCTCCCTACTTTCCCTGCTCCATTTCTATACTCCCTTGCTGCATTTTCATCCTTGTTAACATTTTTAATCTTAGCTCACATTTATAAGTATAATATTTACATTCATTGAAGTTAATAACTTCACGTGTATGGCTTATTTTAATTCTATTCCCTTTACCTGTCCCATCTTCTCTCATCTACCACTTGGACTCCTAGATTCTTACTCACTAGTAAGAGGTCAATCCTCTTAATTTCTATCTAACCCTTACTGTGTTATTTTCTTATACTTTGTCTTATACAAATGAGAAACAGCCTACAGTATTTAATATCCTGTGTCTGTTTTATATCATACCACATTATATTGTACTTGGGCTGGGGAGATATCTCAGTAGAATAAACACTTGCCTGGCAAGTGCAAGGCCCTGAGTTCATTCCCCAGTTCTGCAAAAAAAAAAAAAAAAATATATATATATATATATATATATATATATATATATTCTAGCTTCATTCAATTTCATACAAATTTATCAAATATATCCTATGTATTGTAGTAATCAGCCATTTCTAGGAGACAGAAGTAACTGGAACTGGAACAGGAAGTATTAGCTGGGCAGTTATAAATCTGAATTGTACTGGTGGGGCTTCATTTTCTGTCACACTTCTTCTGAAAAGTATCGGTTCATTTTATTTACCATTTCTTGATTGGGTCTTTATTTTGTATGGTCCAATCATTTTCAGTTCTTCATATATTCTATATATTAGTCTTCTGTCTGAGGAATAGCTGGTAAAAATATATCCCCGTTTACTAGGTTGTTTCTTCACTCTACTGGTTGATTCCTTTGCTCTAAATAAGTTTTTAATTTTAATAATCTCATTTGTTGACTGTTGGTGTGGTTTGATGGATTTGCACTCATACAAAATTCCAGAGCGTCATCGTGGTGACAAATCATCATGGCATTGGGATCCAAGACCAATGAGGAGCACTCCTGCACTGACTTCCATCTTCTTCCCCTTTACTGACCACAAATCTTTTTTTTCTGTCAGTTTCGCCCAGTCCGAGCCTGTTAAGACACTGTACAACCCATACAAGCTCCACCCCTGTTATGGTTTATTTCTAGTTGTCCCCCCAAAGCATCATGCAATCATGAGGTGGGAACTTCTACAGTTTGAGAGTTGACTCCTGATCCACTGGGACAATGTGTTTTAGTACTGATTGGATTATGGGTCTCAGAACTGCAGAATTACTTGACTCATTATCCACTGGGATTACGTGTTTTAGTATTGATGGAGTTATCGGTCTGTGTATGGCTGGGATTATGGGTGTGGCCTAACGTGGATAGGCTGAGGCAGAGAGTCCAAATGTAATATAAAGAAAGACTAATGCTGTTGCTGTCTGCATCCCTGGTTGGTCACTTGCCTCTGTCACCATTTTGTTGGTATTCTGCTGCCATGAACTGCTGGCCTCTGCATTGGGTTGCTCTTCCTTAGATCCAGCCGAGTATGGACTAAAACCTCCAGTAACTGTGAGCTAAATAAACCTTTCCTTCCTTCAGTTTGAGTGTTGGGTATTTGTCCCAGCGAGACAAGAGTAACTAAGACAACCCCCAAACCACTCTGATAAATTGGCTCCCTCTCTCCTCCCTGAGAATCCTTGCTATATCCTCCACAGCCCTACCATGTTACACAATAAAATATTTCTTTACTTCTCTACAACTTTTCTTTGATGCTAAAGAAGGAAACTCACATTGTTGTTGCTTGCTCTATCAAATTTTGCTTCAGAAAGCCCTTGACTAAACTTAAGACTTCAACCCTTTTACCTATATTATTTTCCAGTAAATTCAGCGCTTCTTTTTTAATGCATAGACATGGTTTCATTTTAGTTTTAATTTAGTTCATAGTGAGAAATACAAGTCCAGCTTTAATTTTATGCAAATAAATATCCCAGTTTACCAGCATCATTTATTGAATATATTATCTTTCCTCCAATGTATACCTGTGGCTGTTTTACAAGTTCAAAAATCTTAATGTGTCTGAAAATGTTTGTGCATCCTCCACTGTGTTTCAACAATCCACATGTTTATCCTTCTCGCCAAATCATGTTCCATTTATTACTACTGCTTTGTACTACAGCTTGAATTCAGATATTGTGATGCCTCATGATTTTGTGTTATTGCACAATATTGTTTTTGCTATTCTTTGTCTCTTATTTTTTTCATACAAATTTAGCACTGCTTTTTTTCTCTAGATCTGTGAAGTAGGGGGGAGGCATGTTAATTACGATTGCTTAAGTATGTTTAACAGATTTAGGTATATGGACATTTTCACAATACTTTTTGTGTCTATAAAAGAACAGAGAACATGTTTCCATTTGTGATGTCTGCTACAGTATTATTTTTCAGAATACTATAATTTTCTTTTTAGATAGTTTTCACTTTCTTTGTTAGGTTAATTCTTAAGTATTTAATATTTTCTTAATGCTACTTTGAGTGACATTGTTTTTATAATTCCCTTCACATCTAGTTCATTATTGGTGTACACAAATGCTAATGACTATTTGTTGAATTTTTACTCTGGTACAATGCTAAATTTGTTTACTAATTCTAAGATTTTCGTACTAGAATTCCTTGGACTTTCTATGTAGAGTATCACATCATCTGCAAGTAATGATAGTTTCAGTTCTTTCTGTCCCTGAGTTCTTGGGTGGTCCAAAGGGCAAGGGAGAAAGCACAGGGTGCTGTGACCTCACAAGTCACCACACTGGGCTGCAGATGGGGCCGGGAGTGGGGTAGAGTGCAGTACCCAGGAAGGTCCCATGTGTGCGGTCAGAGGGCAGAGCAGGGGCCTCATAGGCATTGTATGAGAAGGAATGTTACCTTTCCAGGTAATACAAGTCAAGTGTCTATTTTTGTGTATTTGTCCTTTGCCTATTTTATTGGCCATTCTACAGCAACTTCTTAAAAATCATATTTTTGAACTATTTTTACATCCAACATTGTTGCCTTCCACAAATTTCATATGGTCCTTTTCAGCTAATATTTAATTTTTGCTTTTTCAAAATTTAGGTCCTGATACTTTGATTGATGCTGTTCCAATTCCCTCTAGCTAGATAAAAAGATTGACACTTCTGTGATCCATTTATCCTCACACATGCTATCAAAACTGTCAACAGATTCTGGAAAACAAAACAAAAGCTATCAATAGAATATCAAAGTATCTTGCAGTCTACTAATACCGTTGGAATTTTCTTTAAATAGCATATGATCACCCAAACTTTCTATGGTCACCAATTAACTATCATGTTTAATGTCCAAGTTTCTCTGTTCTCATGCTTCCTTTACTGAGTTTAGCTTTCAAATTGAAAAAGATCCAACATTATCTGTTGATAATTATAGTGACTGACTTTACAATAATAAGCCATAGCAATAGATTTATTTTGCTTTGAAGTTTCCAAGTTGAAATATACTGTTGATTTTTAAATTTTTACTATTTACCTGTAAATATGCTTTCTAGTATGATGCTCAGAGCACTGTTATTTTTTTTTAATTTTTAATTTATTTTTATTGTTTCAGAACCTTTGTTTGTTTATTGACTCATTTTTATGGCCGGCTCAACCCGCCCTGAGGGCAGGGCTGGCGCAGCATGTGGTGCCGGGGATCGAACCGCGGTCCCTGAAGTCACCCAAGCTTTCCCAAGCAGGCAATTTAGACCACTGAGCCATCCCGCGAGGCCCCCAGAGCACTGTTATTTGCAAAATTTCTTTTTCTTTCGAGAGCAGAATATTTATTGAGAGAAAGAAAGCTTCTGTCTGAGACGGGACAGAAGGGGGACCCGGGCAGGGTGCCTTGGTAAAATTTCTTCTTGATTTTGAACTTTATAAAGAAAAAAAATTCAATTATTTGTTTTTATGAAGGAAGTAATGTTTGTTGATAATGAAGATAAAGTTAGAATTTATTATATACTGCAACATAATAATCAACAGGAGGATCATCATGATACACAAAACACAATGGCACACTAAATTATCAGTACTCATCCAAAACATACTGAGTAGCAACTTTGTTACAGGAACATTAGTTAAAGTTGATATAATAAAATTATCTTCTCTGCATTTAGCATGCTAACTTAATGAAAAATTTTATTCTGCATTATGACAAGGAAGATAAACGTTCAAAAATTGTATCATGTCAAAAGTATGAGATTTCTAGTACTGGATAATGCAGCAGCCGGAAAGCATATGTTGAATTTGTACATTTTAGGTAAATAGGTCATTTTTTATTATTTCTTATACCTAACAGATCATGTGCTCAAAAACAGCAAAATTGATTTTTTTGAAAACAGAAAAGGAGAAGCTGTCCCATTTAAATAGCTCAGCGGATTAAAGTGCCTGCAAGCAGGTGCAGGGGATGGGGGTAAGAACCCTGCTCCTTGGACCTGCCAGCTCTCCCCCCAGGGCATGATGAGAATGCTACTGAGGCTGAGCATGACGGCGCCCATCTGTAGCCCCAGCTCTCAGGAGGCTGTAAACAGGCAGATCACTATGAGTCTAATCTAGTACTGAGACCCTGCATACCCTGTGGACCCTTCTCTAAAATAAAAAAAGAAAAGGAGAATCTAATGAATGTGTACACTACAAATATATATATATATATATATATATATATATATATATGATCTTGCATTAATTATTATAACTGTCCCATTAATCTGTTTTGAAACTGTTTAATCCCTATTTTATTTTTTCTTATTAAAGTATATTTTAAATAAGAAACAAAGATCTTAAAATTGTTGCTTTGTCACTAATATTCTCTTTGATTTTGTTTGTAGAGAACAGTTAGAAAAATCTAGAATGGTCCTATCTTGCAAAAAAATGATGCTAATTACTACAGCAAATAAAAGATTCTGTTTATTGTCATCAAACTGAAATCTACCGCTCTGCCTGGCAATGTTAGAAGAGTTATCAACACATAGTGTTGGGAAATTTCCATTCTAATTACATCATTTTCTTACCCATTATAACTAAAACCTATTAACCTATACATTGATGCAATCATACTGTTTTTTCCGTTTAATTTACTCTCAACCAATTACTTTACTATAATTATCTGTAGGCTTTGGCTTCAAAGTTACATACTGGGCCACCTAGATAGCTCAGTAGACTAAGTGCCTCTTAGGCAAGTACCAGGATGGGGTTCGATCCCCAGCGCCACATGCCATGCTGGAGCCAGTTAGTATTATGTGCATGCTGGTGCACCCCTATAATCTCAGTACCATGGAGGCTGAAAATATAAGTATCACTCTGAGTCCAAGCTGCATAGTGAGCTCCTGTACCAAATACGTTTTTTAAAAGTCACATATTTGACTGTACACTATGTTTCTGAGATTTACCAAATCTCCGAACCTCATTGAAGCATGTCTCCTTTTGCTATAAAAGATGGATCACAATGAAATTTCTCTGTTTACCTTATAGTATTTTCTAAATAATCAGTGGAAATAAGTATATATGAAACTGAGTTGTAAATCCAACTGAGCTTGTAGTAACCAATAAAAAGTGTTTCTCCTTTTTTGCCAATTCTATTATCTGTTAATGGGCCTAACATGTGACTTAAAAGTCATAGTAATGAAATAAGTCTCCGCTTAATCATGATGTACCATTAAATATATATAATCAGAATCTCAACTAAGGGTGTGTCATTACCTGCTAGGACTCTCATTACCATGAAAGGGAAAGCAAGTTTTTGAAGGGAAGATGAAATTCATTCTTAAGCTTGTACTTTTTCTCTACATGTTAGAATATGTGGAGGCTATGAACAGAAAACAAAAAGAAGTCTAAGGCTTAAAATAATTCCTAAAGCATTAGTCATAAAAAAGTGACAATAGTCATTCCTTACAGTTAAAAACGTGATGTACTAAATATCCTTTGCATTTGGCTATTTTACTTTTTAAATTCTGTCTCAATATAAAATAGATATTTAAGGCAATATTATTTCATATAATCATATCACTTATAATAAATGCTTAATTGATATATTGGTTACTTAGTGTTTTCGGTAACATTCAAAAATCATTATCAGGCCAGGGATATAGCTCAGAGGCACAGCTGCCTGCCTGGCAAGCTAGACCTGAGTTCAATTCCTAGTAGCAATGAATAAATAACAGAAACAAAACAATAAATTTAAAATTTTTTTCCTAATGAAAAATGAAGCAATGAAATACTTGCATGGGAAGTTGTTATTAGAGCATACTTTCCCCACTTTTAAAAAATCAATCTATATGTTGGGCTGGGGAGATAGCCCAGTAGAATGAACACTTACCTGGCAAGTGCAAGGCCCTCAGTTCAATCCCCCATATTGCAAAAAAATCAATTTATTCCTGGCACATATTTTCTTTCATTAAAATGAAAAACAACATGGCTTTAATATGATAGTGGTTTCCATGTAGCATCTATCATATTATTATTCTAGTATCATCTGTTACAAAGTAAGACCAAATACCACATCTAATTACAAACAGGATTTCAGAGTCATTAAACAAAATCGATTTTCATTAGTGCTGCTGCAAGAAGGTAGGAAAAAATTGAAGATTAGTTCATGCTGTACCTCTGTTTTGTAAGCTTTGATAATTTAGACCTCTGTACTCAGAGTATAAATTGGCAGAAATGAACAAGTTAGTAGTCAAATGAAATCCTTTCAACAGTTTAGGCTGTTTTATTTATGCTTTGTCATTAGTTATTTTTGTTATACACCATTTAGATTTCACAGTAAATATAAAAATACATTAAAAATTCCTTCTCTATTACATTTGTGGTGCATGGAGGTATTTTCTTGTGATCTACAATGACATGTTCCGTATACTTCTAAGTAAACTTTGTAAAACAAAGCTTATATTTAAAAATCGACTCTCTGCAATATAGCAATATTGATTCAACGAGACAGGGCTATTCTTTCTGTCATTAAATTGCAGTTGTAGTTCTTAGAATGCAAGGACGTTTACAGATTAGATAAATCAAGTAAAGCATTTTCTACAATATTTTTAAATGGCTGAAATGCAAACTAGGAGGTATACATGTTCCTTTAATTGTTACATGTAGTTTCGATTAATGTTAATGCATCTGGGAACACCATACTCAAAAACATTGTTGAGTCACTGAAGGATTAGTATATAGTCTCTTGTACTTTATTTTTAACATTCCTTAGAGGAATGTTCTCCTGGACAATCCAAACACAGAGTTAAAATGCTGTTGTTTATACAATTTTTTTTTTTTGCTGTATAGCTCATACAGATCATAACTTTTCTAAACTGAAGAAAAATGAACATGCTTCTTCTTGTCTGCAGACAAAGGAGAGAGGAAACTTCTCATTCATGTTGCACCTGTTTCAAAATGAATGCCAAGTAAAATACTTTCCATCATTATTTTTATCATTTTATAGTGAAGGAAAGCATATTAGAATCAGAGTAACTTTCTTTACTATGCATTGTATGCCAACGCAATTTTTTCTAATATGTGTGAAAAAGAGGTATCTTGCTTATTCTAGAATACTAAAAACAACCCAGGTTTGCTGGCTCACGGCTTCAATCCCAGCACTTGGGAGGCTAAGCCAGGAAGAACAGTGCGATTTCGAGACCAGCTTGAGCTACAAAAGTGAGCTCAAGGCCAGCCTGAACTGCATAGTGAGATGCTGTCTCAAAAAGGCCAAAAAAAAAAAAAAAAAAAAAAAAAAAAAAAAAAAAAAAAAAAAAAAAAAAAAAAAAAAAAAAAAAAAAAAAAAAAAAAAAAAAAAAAAAAAAAAAAAAAAAAAAAAAAAAAAAAAAAAAAAAAAAAAAAAAGAATACTAAAAACAAATTGAAAATTGGCAATAAAATCGCACCTGAATTGTTAATTTTCTAAAACATTTATACATAATCCCTGAACCAAATGTATGTCACTATCTATGTACATATCCCTTTTCTCCCTTATGCAAATAGAATGATGGATTACTGCAAATCCTATGCATAAAGGAAATTTGCAGTAGCTAAAATTCTTAAGTATAATCTAACTGAATTGCCATTTTTACACATCAAAATTCCCAAGGCTGGTTTACAAGAGGACAATAGACTACAATCTCAGATATATTTTTAGACAAAGTTAGTTCTAGAAACCAATTCTGCTTATAGTATTGGTGCCTTCCTTGCAAAATCTCAACGTAATATCAAAGACACCCTGCTATTTTTTTTTTAATTTTATTTATTTATTTATTTCTTGTTTCAGAACCTTTGTTTATTCACTCATTTTTATGGTCGGGTCTTCCTGCCCCGAGGGCAGGGCTGACGCAGCATGTGGTGCCGGGGATCAAACCGAGGTCCCTGAAGCCACCTAAGCTTTCCCAAGCAGGCGCTTTAGACCACTGAGCCATCCCGCCAGGCCCCACATCCTGCTATTTTCTTTCTTCTCTTTCTTTCAAGATTTTGTTCATTTTTCCTTTGCTCTTTATTTGATGTAGATTTTGACTATGTAATTCATGCAGGCCTTGAATTCACTGGGAGCCCTAAACTGGCCTCAAATTTTTTGGGATCCTCCTTTCTAAGCATGCTCAGTGTTGGCATTGAATATGTATGCTTCTACGTTCAGCTATTTTTCTTTATTTGTAAGCCATCCTTGAATTATCACATGCATTTTTTGATGGCCTAATTAAGTGCAATCCAGTTATAAGTAGTCAAGTCTACTGTTCAGAAAGTGAAGTATGTGCCACATCTATTTCCATTAAAAAACTCTAAGAGTTAATAAAAATATGCTAAGCAAAAAAGTCTTTGAATGGAATATGACTGTAAAGATATTCATAGAGTCAGTCCTATATTTGCACTCAAGTAAGTGTGCCTTTTACCCCCAGACATATTAGTGCAGGAAGTAAATGAAGTGCTTCATGAATTTGGTAATATGTCTAACTGCTAAGTTCACAGAATAGCACTGAGGAACATCATCAAGAAACAAAGTAGATAGGCCGAAGTAGTAATTTAGTGCACACACTAATCCAAATCTCACCCAAAGATATTAATTTTGCCCCTTAAATTTTTTTACTTATTTTGATTTTTGCTTGCAGAAATGGAAGATAATTGTAATCATGAATTTTCTATAAACAAAAGGCATAAATTGATGCTTCTCCCAGTAGAACCTTCCATGAAAAAATATCCACAAGAACTTAAGATAATTCCAAATATCCATATATTAAAGTGTGAACATCTGACCTTGTAGTGAGGATAGAGATGCAGAAACCAGAGAATGGTATTTGTTTTATAAATTGTTCCTATTCAGCTGGGCGTGGTGGCGCACGCCTGTAATCCCAACACTCGTGAGGCTGAGGCAGGAGGATCGGTGCAAGTTCGAGACCAGCCTGGGCTACAAAAGTGAGCTCAAGGCCAGCCTGAACTGCATAACAAGACCCTGTCTCAAAAAGACAAAAAAAAATTGTTCCTATTCATTATTTCCAGGAAAAATCATATCAGAAAGTTTTATAGTATTCTAAAATTATTAGGTTCAATTTTAAATTTTATGCACTCAGCAGCAATTCATATCCTAAAACATTAGATAGATATTTCAAAAACATAGAGAAGAGATATCTCAGTGCATTAAGCAACTGCTTAGTCAAACTCAGGGACTGGCCTTCGATTTCCTGGTACCACATGCTGAGCAAGACAGAGAAACCAGGCGTGGTGATGTATGCCTATAATCCCAGCACTGGGGAAAGCTAAAAAGAAGAGAATCACCCTGAGTCCAACCTACATAGTAAAGCCCCGGACCAAATACATTTAAAAACAAAAACAAAAACTTGCTTATAAATTTTATAACATTTCTTCTGATCAAATAAACCTGATTTTTTATTGGCTATAAATCAGAAGCTAATATGAACAGATGTTTAATTGACTGTAAGTTATCTGACTTATAGTCAATTAAATACTTAGAAATAAACAGTAGAATTCAGAAAATGTCAGATAGAACAGAAAAGCAGATACTCTAGAAGAATGAGTCTAAGGGATGGCCAAATAGCTTGGCGGGTTAAAGCCTTTGCAAGCAGGTGCAGGGGCCAGGGATTCAATCCCTGGGTTTCTGGTGCCAGCCCCACACCTGGGGCACACTGAGATGGGAATTGAGATTGGGAATGGTGGTATGTACTTGTAATCCCAGCTCTTGGGAGGTTGTACACAGGTGGATCACTATGAGTCTGATCTAGTAGTGAGAACCTGAACGTCATCCTGTAGACTGATTTCTATTTCTTTTTCTTTTTTAGAGCCAGGGTTTGAACTCAGGCCCTTGCACTTGCCAGGGTTTTTTCTTTTACTTTTTCTTTTGTTTTGACCATTCTCTAAAATAGAAAAGAAAAGAAGTCTAAAATGATACATTGTTTCCTCAAAAAATTCATGTCAAAGTATGTAAATTAAGGAAGGCACTGGATTTGTGTATGTCCCTTTTACTACTACAGCAAAAGTATGATCATTGAAGTTTCATTTTCCTCACAACTCTAATACAAAAGTATTTCGAGTTCAAGAAGTACATTGCATCAGTAATGTACTAAAGAGATGGTAGTCTTCTGTATTTAAATAAATTATTTTAAAAAAGAAAATTTCCAGTATGTATATATGCCCATTTTTATAGTAGAAGACTTTCCACACGTATGAATAATATGGTAATATGCTTAAATTATTAAAACAAAGTAGTTACTTATGTTTTTTGAAAGTAAAATGATTAAGAAAATACATTGCTAAGGGGATAAATGTCTAGAAATAATACGTACATTAACAAACAAAAGTTTGATAAATCTTGGGAAAACTGCATACTGTTCATAAAACATGAAAATAATCTTACTTTCATCTTGTCATCTTTAACATTACAGTGACAACATACATATTTTGTTTGATTCAAATAAAATATCTACCCCTTTTATCTTTTGAAACACTTGAGTATTTAAAAGAAGAAACGTAAAAAATGCTGACCTCATAATAGCTGAGTATTTACAGTGGGTGTATGGACTTGTGCCTAGGCATTTCTTTTCAACTTTACCAGGTTCATCCTGCTTCTGCTAACTCAGCAATAATACAGCTAAAAAAATGAAGATTTTCTAAATAATGCTTGGGCTTTTATTAAGGCATGTTAGTGCAAAAGCATGTTCCACTGTCATTCATGACGCTCATTTGTCTTGACAACTTTTCATTAATACAATAAGTTTGTCATTTCCTGATGGTTCCTCAAATATTTCTCTCAGTGACATATTTGTGGTTTTTTAAACAGTTTGTAAGGAATGTATTTATGAGAAAAATTCATTGCAGTCTGTCAGAGAAAAACACAACCATAAAATTTTACAAGGCATTTTTTTTCTATTCCTTTTGTATCTTTAATACCACACCTAATACAGAACGCAGAACCTCTTCTCCCCTCAAAAAAATCTAATTACTATTTTTAAAGAAAAAAACATTAAAATATTTAGTAACATTTGACATCTTTGTGGCAAAATCAGAAATACATTTTAAAATCATACACATTGAACTCAGTGTTAGTGTAAGGTAAATAAATGTTTGGTCTGTGTTCAATCTTTTTGAGAGCAAGCATTGTCTCCAGCACAATGCACAGAAGCTCCATTGACTATTTTCCAGGTGATAATAAAGCAGTTGAAGTGAAAGGAAAAGTATTTGTGTTCTACTTTGTTCATAATAAGGTACAAATGTTTCATAGAGCTATTTCCCCTAGAAAATGGAGAACTTGATGCAACACAGCACTCAGGCCCAACATGTGAGTGAGACAGCAAACCTTGCCAGATCCCTATTCAACCCAGCACCCAGGCCTGGCCGCTAAGTAAGAATGCCTGGGGACCTCAAGGAGCTCATTCAATGTAGTACCTAGGTCTTGCATGTGAGTGGAACATCACGCATCAGAAACCTCTGGTGTGGAACCCCACAGCAGAATTCACCACAGAGAGGCTAGAGGCAAGACCCACCCAGCTGATCCAGGAGCAGAACATCTTGCCAGAATAGCACAACTTCAACTCTAAGGACTGCAGCAGGAAGAAGTGGAGCACAGCAGCCAGACTAAAGCCACACTCACTTGGATGACTTTGAATTTCATATATCTGGATTTAAACCTAAGGTAAAAATTCTAAGAAAGCTATACGCCAAAGTTCATTCGAAGACAATGATATGCAAAATGACAAAGAAAAGGAGCAACATGCATTGCTAGGACCCAAGCCCACCCAGAACAAATACAGGAGACAATAGCATTGAGGAACTTGGAAGCCACACCCCTAAAATCTCTGAAATAATGGCATCTGAAGTAAAGAAACAACTGGAGAAAGGTATAAAGGTATAGAAGAAATCAGATCAAAAATAATCCCGAAAGTAAAAAAAAAAAAAAAAAAAAAAAAAAAAAAAAAAAAAAAAAAAAAAAAAAAAAAA
>PVJA010029269.1:0-26811 GCA_004027025.1 Myocastor coypus | reverse complement strand
GAAAAAATATTACACCTTTGAGCAATCAGTGGATCACTGAAGAAATCAAGAAAAAGTTAAAAATTCCAAGACTCAAATGATAATGGAGCCAGGCATGGTGGCACACAGCTGTAATCCCAGCACTTGGGAGGCTGAGGCAGGAGGATCAGTGCAAGTTTGAGACCAGCCTGGACTACAAAAGTGAGCTCACGGCCAGCCTGAGCTGCATAGTAAGACCCTATCTCAAAAAGACACAAAAAATGATAATGGAAATGACATATCAAATCTGTGTGATACATTTAAAGCAGCTCTAAGAATCATGTTAAGAACTAAGTGTCTAGACTCAAAAAAAAATCTTACAAAAATAAAACTATGGGCCTGCCGAGCCAGCTCCACTTCCTGTGCTGAAATGGCAATTGAGAATGGGCATGGTGGCAAATGCTTGTAATCCCAGGTCTTAGAAGGCTGTAAACTGGCAGATCATGACAAATCCAATCTAGCAGTGAGTCCCTGAACACCCTATAAACCCTTCCCTAAAATACAAAAAAAGAGAGAAAAAAAAAATAATGATGTAGGAAGTGAGTCTAAACAAAGTAATAATCACTAGGAAGAATGAAATAATGAAGAATAAAACTGAATGGGGTCCAACAAGATGGCTCAGTGGTCTAAAGCGCCTGCTTAGGAAAGCTTAGGCAGCTGCAGGGACTGTGGTCTGATCCCTGGCACCATATGCTGCGGCCAGCCCTGCCCTCAGGGCGGGCTGAGCCAGCCATAAAAATAAATAAATAAACAAACAAACAAAAGTTCTGAAACAAGAAAAAAATAAACAAATAAAAATTTAAAAATAAAAATATAATAAAATAAAAGAATAAACCGGAAGATAGGGGCTAGAGAAATAGCTCAGAGGAACAAGCACAAGGACCCAAGTTCAATCCCCAGTCCTACAAGCTATGCTGGCCTGGAACTGGGTGTGGTGGCACACAACTATAATCCCAGCACTCAGCAATTTGAGACAGGAGGATCACTGGAAGCTAGACACCAACCTGGGGGCTACAGAAGTGAACATAAGGCCCCCCCAAACTATGCAGTGAGACCTTGTCACTACAAAAAAACCTGAAGACAATAAAAACTAATAGAACACAAAGATTCAATTAATCATAGTTTTTTCAAAAGAAACAAGATCGAATTCTTAGAAAACTAAATAAGGGGCCCTGCAGGATGGCTCAGTGGTCTAAAGCTCCTGCTTGGGAAAGCTTGGGCGGCTTCAGAGACTGCGGTTCGATCCCCGGCACCACATGCTGCGCCAGCCCTGCCGTCAGGGCAGGCTGAGCCGGCCACAAAAATAAACAAACAAACAAACAAAAGTTCTGAAAAATAAAAAAAATAAAGTAAAATAAAATAATTTTTTAAGGGCCCAGCAGGATGGCTCAGTGGTCTAAAGCGCCTGCTTCGGAAAGCTTGAGCAGCTTCAGGGACCACGGTTTGATCCCCAGCACCACATGCTGCGCCAGCCCTGCCTTCGGGGCAAGCTGAGCCGGCCATAAAAATAAATAAACAAACAAACAAAAGTTCTGAAACAAGAAAAATAATAATAATAATAATAATAATTTTTTAAAAAGAAAACTAAATAAAACCTACACCCAAGTTAATAAAACTAGAAACAAAAAAGATAATGCAACAGACACCACTGAATTCCAGATTATTTCAATATATTTTGAAAAATTACATCCCCATAAATTAGAGAACTCAGAAGAAATAAATTTCTATTACCTAGTGTAATTGAGCTGTGATTTGCTAAAAGAAAATCGGTAAGGTATGGAATTGAAGCAATAATAAAAATACTAAGAGCCAACAGATGTACTGCTGAATTTTACAGACTTTCAGTGAAAAACTATCACCAATGTCCTTCAAATTTTTGTATGAAATTGAATGGGCACTGGGACTCAGGTTCAATCCCTGGAGGCCCTACCCTCAGGGCATACTGAGAGAGGGCACAGTGGCACACACCTGTAGTCCTAGTGCTTAGGAAGCTGAAAACAGGAAGATCACTATGAGTCCAATCTATGTTGTGAGATCCTGTAGACCCTATACTAAATGCAATTAAAGAAAAGAAATCAAATGGGAAGGGGTTCTTCCAAATTTATTTTTCAAAGCAAGTATCTTCCTACTACCAAAAACTGGATGAGCACTCAAGAAAAGGACTACAAGTTATTATACTTCATAAATATATTTACAAAAATCTTCACAAGGCTACTTTCTAACAAAAGTCAGTAATACACTGAAATAACCATATATCATAACCAAGTAGGTTTATTTCAAGTACATAGAGTGGTTGAACATCATAAATCAATATTATAATATACCACAAGGATAAAAGTTGTATGATTGTCTCATTGGATGCAGAAAAAAATGTTTAGACAAGATTCAATATAATTTAATGATAACTACTCTGAAGAAAATAGATAGATAGTATCTTTCCCCAAAATAACAAAAGGAACAAATGACAAACCCACAGTGAGCATCATATTGAAAGCGGGAAAGCCCAGATGGGACAGCTCTCATCACTCTTGTTCAATAGAGTACAAAAACTTTATCCAGAGCAATTAGGCAAGAGAAATAAATAAAATGTATACAAAGTAGAGAAAAAAGTCAGTTTTTTTTTTCTATTTGCAGATGCAATTCTTTACTTAAAGAAAAAAAAAATTCCAGCAGGAAATTTATAGATCTGAAAAATTCAAGCAAAGTTGACAATATAACACACAAAAATCAAGTTTTTTTCACACCAAAAATGAACCTAAGAAAGTGACTGGGAAAACAATTACATTCACAACAGCTTAGAATACATTTATAAATAATCCTAATGATATCAAAGACCAATAAAATAAAAATACTGAAGATATTAGAAAATGTAAAGACCTTCCTTTATCATGGACTAGACAAGCTAATATTGCTAAAATGCCCATATAATGCAAACTAATCTATTATTCAATGCAACTGCCATTAAAAATAGCAATAGCAGGGGCCCGGCGGGATGACTCAGTGGTCTAAAGCGCCTGCTTGGGGAAGCTTGGGCAGCTTCAGAGACCGCGGTTCAATCCCCGGCACCACATGCTGCACCAGCCCTGCCCTCGGGGCAAGCTGAGCCGGCCATAAAAATGAGTGAATAAACGAACAAAAGTTCTGAAACAAGAAAAATAAATAAATAAATAAATAAATAAATATGCTTTAAAAAATAGCAATAGCAGGTTTCATAGAACAAGAAAAAAAATTTATTTTTTGTCTTTTTGAGACAGGGTCTCGCTATGCAGTTGAGGCTGGTCCTGAGCTCACTTTTGTAGCCCAGGCTGGTCTCGAACTCGCACCGATCCTCCTGCCTCTGCCTCCCAAGTGCTGGGATTACAGGCATGTGCCACCACGTGCCACCACGCCCGGCTAGAACAATAAAATTAAAATTCTATGAAAATACAACAGATCGAAAAAAGCCAAAGTAAATCTGAGCAAAAGTAAAACTACAGGAGCACCTCATTTTCTGATTTCAAAGTATTCTACAAACTTTAGTGACAGAAACAGCATTGTACTGGCATAAAAACAGACATGTAGAACAATGGAACAGAATAGAGAACACAGAAACAAACATGCAGATATAGTCCCTTGATTCTTGACAAAAGGGTCAAAAGAATAGATTAAGGAGAAGACAGGTGCTTTAACAAATGGAACTGAGGGCACTGCAAGTTCACCTGCAGATGAATGAAACAAGACTCCTATCTCTCACCCTATATTAAAATCAATTTGAAGTGAACCAAAGGTATAGTGCAACCGCAAGTACAAACAACACAAAGACATCCAGGATTTGGAGGCAGATTTATTTATGCCAATGGGAACTGACCAGGATCACTCCCAAAATAGCAGGCTCTGATTTCTGGTGGTCTAGGGCTTATATAGGATAAGCAGGCAGAAATGCAGAGGCAGAATGGCTTGTCAATTGAGAAAGGTTTATACAATGCATATCATAATAACCAACTAGGCATCACAGTGACAATCTTTGCAAGCTACTTATCTGACAGGGGATTAAGACCTGGATTATAGAAAGAACTCAAAAACGTTAAGGCCAAGAAAAAAATGACTGAACAAATAAATTGGATAAACAAATCCAAAAAAGTACAAAAGCCAATAATTAAATTTAAAATGTTCAGCATCTTTAGCCATTAGGGAAATGAAAATCAAACCTACATTGAAAGGATTAAAAAAAAAATAGCAGCATATAAAGCCTCTCTAGATGATATTGACACTCCTGGTAAAGAAAACTCGGTAAAAGAAAAAAAGAAGTCTATTCACAGGGATTGAAAAGGAGATGACAGGAAAACTAGACATTACAGAGAAGCTGGAGAAACACAGTACAATGCAGGGAAACAAAAAAAAAGAAATGTGAAATTCACCACAGCCAGCAATAAGGATGATACAACTCCATAGACAAAAAACAAGTCGTAAGAAGCCGGGCGTGGTGGCGCACGCCTGTAATCCCAGCACTCGGGAGGCTGAGGCAGGAGGATTGATGCGAGTTCGAGACCAGCCTGGGCTACAAAAGTGAGCTCAAGGCCAGCCTCAACTGCATAGCGAGACCCTGTCTCAAAAAGACAAAAAAAAAAAAAAAACAAGTCGTTAGGGTTTGGATCCCCAAAGAGAAACAGCAGACTAAACCAGCAACACTAGAATGAAGAAAAGCCCTTGGTTACTATAAACTACAAAAACTGGGTGGAATTTTACTCTAAAAGTGACTACTTCCCCATAGCAGGCTAGCATTGGAGATAAGATCTAGTGCAGCACCTGTCAATATTTGAGAGGGTTTAATTAGGAGCCATTCTAGGAAGGGGTCAATTGTTTATGACTGAATCACTGAAAAACTACAGAACAACTTCACTTCAGGGTTTCCTATGACAGTGACTAGTTGGGTGGGACTCAGTCACAACAGACAGTTAGAGAAACAATGTGGGCTAGATGCCTGGTGAGAAGTTTAAGCAGGGCCTAAGAAAGACAAGGAGCCAAGCTCTCCAGTCTAAGAAGCCAGGCCAAAGCTGGGTGGCTTGCACATGTGGCTGAGGCTGAAAGTGCTATCATTAAGTCAAGTAGTCTGTTTGCACCCCTATCACCACTGTCTACCTCCAGTATAGAGACCCATGGTCTTACTGATTTCCTCATTTTCAGCCCAGGCAGGGGCATGCCTTCACTTGGATAGTAGGCACAGTTTGAGGTATATGAACAGCAGAGCCTCTGGGGTAGGGTTGTGGGTAACCTCAAGCAGTATATCTAGATGGAGAAGCATGACTTGATAGATTCCAAAAATGCAGATCATGGAAAAGCCACTTCTTTAAAGTACAAAGGAAATTTTCTTGTTTTCCTTTTTTTTTTTTTTTTTTTTTTTTTTTTTTTTTTTTTTTTTTTTTTTTTTTTTTTTTTTTTTTTTTTTTTTTTTTTTTTTTCTTTTCCTTTATTTTGGGTGAGTTATGAGGAATTTTTCATGTTTTTCTTTTTATTCTCTTTTATTTTTACATTTTTTGTGTTCTGCTTATTTCTTATTCTCTTGTTTCTTAACTAATTGTATTGATTTCATTTTATTCCTTAATTAATCTTTTATCTCATTTTTCTCCTTTTCCTCTTCCATTGCTAATTTTTCAAATTTTATTTCTCTCATTCTCACATTACCTACCATCTCTATTAGCATAAGCATTAAGCTTTATTAATCTGTAGTTTATTCTATTAATGAATTCCTTTTTACTATTAGTAGATGAATAATTGTTTAATTTAGCACATGTTTACTGTAGGTAAACATTTTATTTA
Organism: Myocastor coypus; assembly: GCA_004027025.1. NCBI lineage: Eukaryota > Metazoa > Chordata > Mammalia > Rodentia > Myocastoridae > Myocastor > Myocastor coypus. The sequence continues at coordinate 20,997 of PVJA010029269.1, read as the reverse complement.
CCTTACTTTATGCTGTAATCATAGATACCTTTTGTACTTAAAGGTAGTACTGGTTTTCACAACATGTCAATATCAAAGGATCTATTATTGTGTTTATTTTATTGCTATTTCCAGAATTGCATAGTTGTTTTTATTAAATGGCTTTCTCTGTATGTCAATTCTGAATTGCCAACATATCACTAACTCTGATCTATTTCCACAGAACTAAGCACTTGGCCAATTACAATGCATCATCCTTCCCAAACTAACAGAGGTAGTTGGATCTTGGGTTAAAAGGAAAGGCCAATAGTTAGCTGAGACCAGAATGCATTATTAAAAAACAGATACTTACGGCCGGCCAAATAGCTCAGAGGTCTAAAGAGCCTGCTTATGGAGAGCACAGCAGACGAGGGGATCGAACCCCAGCCTGCTGTGCGGGCCCCACCCCCAGTTGTGCTGTGACTGTAATTGAGACTGGGTGTGGTGGCGTGCACCTGTAATCCCAGCACTTGAGAAGCTGAAAATAGCAGGATCACTACAAGTCCAATCTACATAGTAAGGCCCTGTAGACCCTAAAGACCTTGTGCTAAATACATAAGAAAACAGACACTAACTAAAGAGCTCTTCATACTATCAATAATAATTCTTTCAGTTTTAATTAACTCAAACACTCAGCACACACACAAAAAAAATAGTAATAATAATAATAATAGAAACATGAGATGACAGATCATCAAATACTCCCAACTCTGCCAAAGCTGATTCATGGCATATCAATAAGAAGGCAATCAAACAAATAATGGACTTCATAAACAAAACAGTGAATTTAGACAAGACACTAAAAAAATGCAGCTAAGTTAAACAAAACAATACAGAACATCAATGACCTGGTTACCAAAGAAATAGACTCCATGAAAAGGTATCAAACAGAAATCCAGAAGATTCAGCATTATGCTGAAAGTTTGAGCAGTAAACTCAAACATGAACAATGTGAGTGCGAAGTGCATGAACTAAAAAGATAAGACTGTCAGTGATCAACTACACAAAGATACCTTTAAAACAAGAAAACTTTAAAAATGGATCCAACAAGATGACACAAAGGAAACTAATCTAAAAATAACTGGGATTAGTGAAAAATCAGAAGACAGCACGAATTGCATAAAAAGTTTAGAAAAATAGAAAAAAATTCCAAAATACAGTAAATAACAAAAAGAGAAAAGATACATGTAGAACTTCAAATAACCTCAGTCAGAAAAGATCTTCATGACTTACCATAGTCCAAATCCCATAACTCTAACACAAAGACATAATCTTAAAAGTTGTTACAGACTGTCTTACTCTTATATCATTGCTGGGACAAATACTTGACATTCAAAATGAAGGAAGGAAAGGTTTATTTAGCTTACAGTTTGTGAAGGTTTCAGTCCATATTCGGTTGCCCCGAGGCTTAGTGGGACAGAGCAGAGAGCATCCAGTTCAAGGTGGCAGAACAGCAACAAAATGGGGACAGAGGCAACCAACTAAAGCAGCAGAGAGTGACAGCTGAGTCTCTCTCTCTGTCTCTCTATATTACATTCAGGCTCTCTGCCTTAGGATATCCGCCCTAGACCACACCCATAGTCTCAGCCATAGTCAGACTGATAATCCCATCAGTACTAAAACACAATTCCAGGGATCATGAGTCAAGTCTCAATCTATAGAAGCCACGCCCCATGACTGCATGAGGCTTTGGGGGGACAACTAGACATAAACCATAACAGACTACAAAAGAAAAAATAAGTAAATCGCTGATAAAGATAAAGCCATCAGAATTTGGAGTGAAGCATTTCAAACAGGAAAAAGAATAACTTCCAACCAAGTTAATACCTACTGTCAAACTATCTTTCAAAACTGATGAGAAATAAAGTATTTCCCTAACAAAGAATTTAAGAAATTCATGTCCAAACCAGGACTGGAAAAAATACTTAACAATATCCTAAAAACAGACATGAAGTCAATATTAAAATGTCTAACGGAATAAATACGCCAGGCAGAGTGAGCAGCTAAGGGGAAAAGAAAAAGGGAATCATCAAGAGGAAAACAATGAAAATTTTCACTCACAGGAATATGTCAACAGCTGTTAGTAATAACTCTCACTGCAAATGTTCTCAATCTTTGGTCAAAATACACAGATTGGCAGGATAAATCAAGAAACACAAAGAGCCAGCCTGACAGCTCAGCAGCTTAAAGCACCTTTTTAAGCAGAGCACAGTGGGTGGGGGTTCAATCCCCAGTCTGCCTGCCTGCCCTGCCCCTGGTGGGCACTGAGACTTCAGTTCAGACTGGGTGTGGTGGCGCACACCTGTAATCCCAGCACTTGGGAGGCTGAAACAGGAGAATCACTGTGAGTCTAATCTACGCAGTGAGACCCCATAGATACGGCCAATCCTGTACTACACACAAAAAATAAAATTAAGTGGGATGCTGTTTACAAGAAGCATATTTAATCCTAAAAGGAATTAATAGACTAAAACAAAATCAAAGGATGAAAAAAATATGTCATGCAATAGGAATGTGAAAAGAAGCAGGAGTTGCTATACTATTTTCAGACAAAGTGGACTTCCAGCCAAAACTCATTGCAAGAGGCAGACAAGCTTACTATATATTGGTTAAGGGAGCAATCCAACAGGAAAAGGTAACAATTACAATCATGTACCCAAATTCATAAAACAAACACCCCTAGACAAAAAGATCAAATAAACATCAACACAATTACAGTGGAGGATCTCAATATCACACTGTTACAAATATCAACTAAACAAAAAATCAGTAACAAGAGTTGAACTGAATCTTCAAAGAAATCAACTTAATACATATCTATAGTATTCTACCCAATAATAACAGAATACACATTCTTCTCCACTGCACATGGGACTCTGTCCAAGATAAATTACATTCTAGCCCAGAAACCATGCTTAAGTAAATCCAAATGAGTCAAAATAAGCCTATGCACAGTATCAGATCATATAGCAATAAAATGAAAAATCAACTGCAAAAAGAAACCTCAGAAGTTATGGAAACACGTGAAAGTTAAACAATATACTCTTTAATAATTAATGAGTCTTTAAAAAAATAAAAAGATATAATAGTAACTAATGAGTCACAGAAGAAATTAAGGAACAAATCAGACAACTCCAGAATCAAATGATAATGCCAACACAACACAACCGAAGTTATAAGACATAATGAAAGGAATTCTAACAGAAAAGTTTATAACTGTCAATGACCACATCAGAAAAAGAGTCCAAATACTCTATTCCAATGATGTATCTTAAGATCTTAGAAAAATAATAACAATCCAAACCAAAAGTTAATATAAAGAATAATATTATAAAGATCACTGCTGAAAATACTGCAATCTAGACTACAAAAATAATACAAAAAAATCAGTGAATCAAAAAGCAGGTTCTTTGGGTGTGGGACAATGGCTCATAAGTCTAAAGGCCTGCCTGAAAACCACAAGGACCTGGGTTCAATCCTTGCTGCCACACACCATGCCAACCTGGAACCCCAGGTGTGCCATGCCGGCCACCAAACCGGGCATGATGATACATACCTGTAATCCCAGCACTGGGGAGACTGAGACAGGAGAATCACTTATGAGTCTGAGCTGTGTAGCAAGACCTTGTACTGAATAAATCAATAAATAAAAGATTGTTTTTTGCTTTTTAAATAAAAACATCTAAATATTAAATTAGAAACAATCTGCTGGAAGATAAAATGGGTAAGACTTCTCAGGCCATAGGCATAGATAAGAACTTTCTAAAGAATCTCTTATTCAAGAAATAGCATCAGGAATTCAACAAATGGGATCATATTAAATTTGAAAGCTTCTGTATAGCAAAGTAGAGAATAAAGTGAAGAGACATGTACAGCATGGGAAAAATATTTGCCAGCTATTCCTCAAACCCAAAACTAATATCTAGAATATATAAAGAATTAGACTCCTATACAAATAAAGGAAGAAATTAGAAAATTGGCAACTCAATGTTACTGCCTTGAGCATCTTAAAAATAGTATCATGGTTTATATTGAGAAGGTCACCCACAGGCTTCATGCACTCAGGTGGGGTTTTGGGAAGGTGATTGGATGCTAGGTGCTGTATGCTTCGGTGGATTAATCCAGTGGTAAAATCACAACTACATGTGCTATCGTGGATGGAATCTGATTGGAAGAAGAAAGTCACTGGGCCATAACCTATGAGTTTAGATCTTCCTTCCTGCTCCTCCCTTTGCACTTTGCTTCCAGGTAACCAACATGAACAGCTTTCCTCCTGCACACCTCTGCCATGCCTTTTGGCTTTGGAACCAGCCAACAAGACAGACCAAACTGAAAATAATTTAAAGTGAAATAGGGGGCTGGGGAGATAGCTCCGAGGCACAAGTGCCTGCTGGGCAAGTGCAAGGTCGTGAGTTCGAACCCTGGTCCCACAAAAAAAAAAAAAAAAAATTTAAAGTGAAATAAGATAGAATCACAATGACTCAAGGAAATTTATATTATTTCAATTTGCTTCATATTTAAACTTTTCAGATAAATACAGAAATAGAAATGATTCTCTCCTATGACACATTCCTTGATTCCACAAGTAGAAAACTAACAACAAGAAAAACTGTACACCAACTACATATCACTGTTTTCACATTCTTCATTTATAATATTTCTTTTATTTTTAATTTATTTAGTACAGGGTCTACATGGTCTCACTACACAGATCAGACTTGTCGTGATCATCTTGTTTTCAGTCTCCCACGTACAGGTGTGCACCACCATACCCAGTGTCAGTTGCTATCTCAGTCTGTCCAGGGGGCAGGGCCAGCAAGGATCGAACCCTGGTCCCTGTGTTTGCCTAAGTAGGAACTTTGGCCCATTTACAATATTTCGGCAAGTTCAGTTTGAGTCTTCAAGACTACCTTATCCCAAGTTTGTCTACAAAACATTTCATTAACAGATGTGGTTGATGATACATTGCTGTTTTAAATAAAAGTTAGGTTTTTTTCTTCAGGACTGAATTTGAGAATCTTTCTATATTTTTTCTAATTATGTTGGTATATCCACTGGAATTGTTTTCATAACAACTACTATTCCCAGATATCTATTTTTATTTTACATGAAAGGAAAACTGCAATTTAGAATCACAATGGCATATTTTTAAAATATTCATTTATAAATTGGCTAGCTTGGGACCAATAAGCTAGCTTTGAAAAAAAATTTACATTTTTGTTTCTTTTTAAAATCATACTAAAATTACTCAAAATCACTTATTTACTGTTAGAAAGCTTGCATCTGGTGGTGATACAGGTATTATGCAATGATTAAGCTCTTGGATTAGCAGAGCTAATAATAATTTGTACACAGATGTTACAAAAAATAACCTCTTATTCTAGTGATGTTTATTTTTATGTAACACACAAAACTGGAGAGCTGTTCAAGTAAACAAGTGACATCTACATTTTAAACTCAAATAAATTTTCTGGCTCATTTCCTACATGTTGAAATCTACCATTTATAGTTACATCTCATCATTAAATCAATAACCACAATTGAGTGCAAGAAAATTTATGCCAAGCATTAAACTTCTTGGAGAACCAAGAGGGTAGACAAAGTGATAGGATCTATGTAAAAATTAAACAATATGAGTGAAGTATTAGCATACATAAATTCACTCATTCCTTAAAAGCTATTATACATCTACTATTTGTCAGGTACCAGACAAGGAACACAGTTCCTGTTCTCAAAGAGGTTATGCTGCTGTCAAAGTATTGAATAGAATACATTTAAGCATTTTTAAGTTCCAAATACTTTAGAATTTGCTTTGTAAAATCATTATTAAGATTTGTAACATTAAAAAAAAAAAAGATTTGTAACATTAGGATTAAACTGAGCTTCCATAATTTTTAAAGAGTAAAACCTAAATGTTTGATAATGTTGCCAAGAACTTGGATTAAGCATTTTTAATATCAAGAATATTTATATGAACCTGAGCATTGCTCAGCTGAATATATTAGTTAGCTTTTTGAAGTTGGATGGAATATAGATGCATTAAAGTGATATAAACAAGTATGTCTTAGTTACTCTTCGCTCATTGCGGGGACAAATACCCGACACTCAAAATGAAGGAAGGAAAGGTTTATTAGCTCACAGTTACTGGAGGTTTCAGTCCATATTCAGCAGGCCCAAGGGTGAGTGGAACAGGGCAGAGCTCATCCAGTTCATGGTGGCAGAACAGCAACAATTGTGACAGCAGCAACCGACCAACCAGGGGAGCAGAGGGCAACAGCTTTTGTCTGTCTCTGTCTCTCTTTATATTACTTTCAGGCTCTCCACCTCAGCCTTATCTGCCCAGCAGTTCTCAACCTGTGGGTCATGACCCCAGTGGGGGTCGAACGACCAAAACACAGGGGTCTCCTAAAGCCATTCCGAATCATGACTGTAGCAAAATTACAGTTTTGAAGTAGCCACCAAAGTTATTTTTTGGTTTGGGGTCACCGCAACATGAGAAACTGCATTGCAGGATTGCTGGGCTACACCCATAATCCCAGAAGTACTTAAAACACATAATGCCAGGGATCATGGATCAAGTCTCAAACTCTACATCAGTACTAAAATACATAATCCCAGTGACTCATGAGTCAAGTCTCAATCCATAGAAGTCCCCACCCAATGACTGCATGAAGCTTTGGGGGGACAACTAGACATAAACCATAACAAAGGAGAAGCAAAAATATTCAGTACACTGACTCAACTATTTAAAACTAGACTACATGGAAAACAAAACAACAGTTCCCTGTTATTTAGGATACAGTTGTGATTTGAAAGCACAAATAACCCCATTCCTACAGCCCTTGGCCCTGATAACTTGTTCACTTATAGAATGCCCCTGTTCCAAGTATGTGCTGCCTGTCTAATAGTAATTCTGACATTTCTGATGCTGTTTCTAGCCCTCTTTTTTTCTCCTTGTCTTAAGTTACTTTTTACTCGTTGCTGGGACAAATATCCAACACTCAAAATGAAAGGCCCAGCAGGATGGCTCAGTGGTCTGAAGCGCCTGCTTAGGAAAGCTTGGGCAGCTGCAGGGACTGCAGCTCGATCCCCGGCACCACATGCTGCGCCAGCCCTGCCCTCAGGGTGGGCTGAGCCGGCCATAAAAATAAACAAACAAACAAAAGTTCTGAAACAAGAAAAAATAAATAAATAAAATAAAAATTCTAAAAAAAAAAAAAAAGAATGAATGAAAAGTTTATTTAGCTCACAGCTACTGGAGGTTTCAGTTCATATTTTGCTGGCCCAAGGCTGAGTGGAACAGGGCACAGAGCATCCAGTTCTTGGCAGCAGAATAGCAACAATCACGACAGAGGCAACCAATCAACCAGGGGAGCACAGAGCAACAATGACCAATCAGGGCAGCAGAGCAACAGCATGAGTCTGTCTCTCTGTCTCTCTTTAAATTACATCATGCAGCAGGATTGGTGGCACAAGCCTGTAATCCCAGCACTCGGGGGCTGAAGCAGGAGAATCGGTGTCAGTTCAAGACCAGCGTGGGCTACAAAGTGAGCCCAAGGCCAGCCTGAACTGCATAGTGAGACCTTTTCTCAAAATGACAAAAAATTAATTAATTAATTAATTAATTAATCAGTCTCTCTGCCTTAGCCTATCCACCTCAGGCCACACTTATAATTCCCAGCAGGACTCAGACCATAATCTCCAATCAGTACTAAAATACATAATACCAGTGGATCATGGATCAAGTCTCAAACTCTAAAAGTCCCTGCCCCATGAATGCAAGAGGCTTTGGGGGGACAACTACACATAAACCATAACACCCTTCATATACGCCAAAAAAAGTAATTAGCAAAACTTGTATGTTCTAAGCTCAAAATATTCCCCAAATTCAACCAGTTCTCCTGACCTTCACTGCAAACCATGATCTTCTCTCTTTTTTACTACAGTTCCCACTAAACCTTCTTCTATCCTTCCTCCTTTCGTCAATTATTCACGCAACTCAAGTAATATCATTAAAATGCAATTCATATCATGTTGCTTTTCTATTCAAAAGCCTCCAGTAACTTCCCATCATATTTAAAATGCAACAAATGGAGACTGGGTGTCATGGTGCAAACCTGTAATCCCAGCTCTCAGGAGGCCCAAGTGGATCACTACCAGTCCAATTCAGTACTGAGACTCTAAACAACCTGTACACTCTTCCCTAAAATATATAAAAAAAGAAAATAAAACAAATGTTCACCCACAAAGGTTTGAAGACTTTATACAGCATGGCACCTAGGTACTACCCAACATTCTACAAATCTATTAACTATTTCCTAATGTTCCAACAACTTTGGCCTTCTTATTCCTGTTCTTTAAACATGGCAAGCATACCCTACCTCAAAGTTTTCCACATGCTACCTTCTCTACCTAGAAATACTCTTTCCTAGATATTATCATGGCTTCTTCTCTCATCCCACTCAAATTTCTCTCTAGTTAACTCCAAGGAGAAACATCAACACTAATACACAGGAGCTGGAGAGATAGCTCAGTGGTCTAAGTGCCTGCCTGCAAGCACAAGGACAAACATGAGTTCGATCCCTATACTGCATACCATGCCACCACCGTAGAACCCTGACCATGCAATTCTGACACCAAAGCCCTGTGCATGGGTGATGAAAACCTGTAATCCCAGTGCTGGGAAGGCTGAGACAGATCACTACAAGTCCAAGTCATGCAATGAGACTCTACCAAATAAATAAAAGGATCTTTTTAATTTAAAAAACTAATACCCAACTGACCACCAAATCTAAAAATCAACTTCACTCCATTTTTATTTTTCCTCCTGTATGTGTCAGTTCTTCAAATACAATTATATAACTATACTTTATTTATGTACTACCACCACCCAAACTAGAATACCAGCCCATGCTATGGCTTGTATCTAGAAGTCCTCCCAAAGGCTCAAACAATCATAGGTGGGGCTTTTTGGAATTGGCTGGATATAGCATGTAATACTGGGTAAGGACATGTGCACTAAATTAATCCACTGGCTATAATTAGCATAGTTCTGTATGTGCCTAAATGGATTTGCTGAAGACAGCAGCCCCATGCTGGGTATGAGTGGTACTATCAAATGGTTTATAGCCTAGGTGGGATGAAAGGCAAAGTCAGGTTCACTGTTTGTGGCTTCTGCTTCCTGCCTCCTGCCTGCCTTGCTTGCTGTGGACTACTTCTCTTCTGCCACCTCCCTCTGCTGTTGACTATGGACTGAAGCCTCTACAATACAACCTATGAGCTGTAATAGTGTCCTCCCTTAACTTGTGGGTGTCAAATATTTTGTCTGAGCAATAGAAAAGTAACTAAGACAGCCCAAAGGCAAACTTTTACTCAATACTACATCTGAAGGACCTTAACATAATGCCTGGCACATAGCTGATATTCAGGATTTGTGTGATGAACTAATTACTCTTTGTGTCCCTCTGTCTACTTTTCTCCATATTTACTCTCTTTCTGTTCCAAATTCCAGAAAAAGACTCTCCTTTCATAAATTACTCACCATGAAATAGTATGTAAACATCAGTTGATGTCAAGGTGCCCAACAAGCAGCCAGGTGAAGGTCTAGTTACAGCACTAATCCCTGGCCCTTGTTTTAAACCAAAGAACAACAACCACATGGCATAAAACATGCAACTTTATATTCAAGGAATCACCTGTGATGTCCTTAGGTGGAGCTTATATAATAGCATAACAGGTACTTGCCTTCTTAGGTTTCTCTTTATTATAAAGGTAGCAAAGTATATCTGTGATTATTTTCCTCCCATCCTTCTCCTGCTAAGATTTTCATACTAACTACCAAGAGAACAAATAAGAATAGACTTCCTAAGAAAGCATTCTATCAGGCTTTCACAGAGAAAAAAACTGGTCAAGCAATGACTGTGACTCATCCAGATGGCTGACACTGACAAAAGATCTACAAGGTGCTGAACATGGTTTCAGGGTAAATCTTTAGGGGATTTGACTGATCTTGTCAAATACAAAAGTTACATTTTTAGTTATATAGATCTTGCTTTACCTTGCTCTTAACCAGCCAGCAGAAGACTAGCCACAAGATATAAAAAGTAAAGCCATATTAATATTCTGAGCTGTAAAAGGCTCAAGCTTCCAATGTTCCCATTCCTGCTCATAATCCACTATTATTATGGACTATTGGACTGTATTGGGTTGTTTTGATAAATTCATGCACCTACAATATTTGAATGGCAATGGAACAACCATCTCTGACAAAACAAAACAAACAAGGGGGATAAAAATGAAGGACCATTTTGTGGTGAAAAAATAGCATAGATATACAGCTACTTTCTCTTAGTTCAATAAGAAAAAAGATTTGTACTAATAGTGTTTAGACAAGATATCATGTCTGCATTTTGTTCTCTGGATAACTACTATGGAAACAATAATATGCAATGTGTTAATTATTGTAACTGTCCTGCTAACCTGTTTTGAAACTGTCTCATTGCTATTTCTTTCTCATTAAAGTTAATAAAATAAATTAGACAGACAGACAGACAGACAGACAGACAGACAGACAGACAGATAAAAAGGCTAGACTTCCTAGGAAATTAATTTGTATTCTCAGCTAAATTTTCAGGCTATTTCTCTCTAGCTCTAATTAAACCTCTATCCCTATACACATCACGAATCTTCAGTGGTTAAAGGGTTAGGTTCTAATATATTCTATGTACTACAGTGTGCTATAAATAATGTTTTTTTTCATTTTAACAAGTATTGCTATAGAAAGTAATGCTTTAACTCAATAGCAAGAACCTCTAATATTTTAAATCAAATACAATGATCTTAGTGATAATGGAGCAGAGGTGACTTTCCTAAAATGTTGCTAGCCTACTTATGGAATTATGCTTACTCTGCAATTCTCTTGTGTTCAGTAAACATTACTGAGTGCCTACTACTGACAAAGGAACATGCATTGTTCTTGGCTTACAAATAATGCTGCCTTAGAGCAGCAGACTTTCACTTCAGTGAAAAGTTAAACTTTCTAATATTTTGTTACCAAATATTTCTGGGAATAAATATTATTAAAGTATGGTTTTGTTTTTGTTTTTTGTTTTTGCAGGACTGGGGATTGAACTTGATTCTTTGTGTTTGCCAAGAAGTATGGTTTATAGGCAGAAATAAGTAAATTTCTTTTTTTTGTAATTTTATTTTACATTAAAGTGGAAAAATGGGGCCCAGCGGGATGGCTCAGTGGTCTGGAGCACCTGCTTGGGGAAGGTTGGGCGGCTTCAGGGACCACCGTTCAATCCCCGGCACCACATGCTGCACCAGCCCTGACCTCGGGGCGGGCTGAGCCGGCCATAAAAATGGGTGAATGAACAAGCAAAGGTTCTGAAACAAGAATAAAAATAATAAATAAAATAAAAATTTTTTTAAAAATAAAAATAAAGTGTAAAAATGAAAAAAAAGCAAAAATAAATAGCAAGAACAAAGACAGAAACATTAATATGAAACAATACATATGGTACATATTATCAAAATAAGAATAGTAAATTAACAATAGTTGTTGTATCACATATTTTTATCATCAAATCTTTTTTTATCTTACAAACCAGTCATTTATTTGAGAGAGTATAGCAGTAACTGAAGTTACATTAGAAGCAGCACAAATCTAAAAGATAAGAATTACAGATATTTCAAGCATAATTTTATTGCTACCCATTGCTATCCTCAGTATGGAAAATATTTCATGGTTCTTAGGCATCCTATGTATACAAGTGCATGATTTTGCTCCTACTGTGTTTCCTATCTTTTCTGTTTGCCATCACTTCATTGTATGATACTTAAGTCTTTGATTTTCATTCAGCTGTGTTGTCTTTCCATTTTTAAGAAAGAAGTAAATTTCCTCAGACTTTTTTACTACAGAGCACTTCTTTGAAGGTTTACTGTGGGCAATAGAGATGTACTATGAAATTTATGGGCAAATATTCTAGTGTATAAATCTATGTGCTATGGCATCACAGCCAATTTAGTCAAGAAAGTTGTATCTTTTGCATTCTACGCAACTGATTTATTTATTTCCATTACTTTTTTTCAGGGGAAGCTTGTCATTATGTCCCCCACTACGTTATTTATTAAAAACTAGTACCATGTTTAGATATATTCTATTTATCTCCATTAAATCAGAACAAACTAAATACTGAGGTTTCCATAAATCTTCATGACGTCCATACATTTTGTTAATATACTCAAAATATATTTCATAAATATTTAATAAAAAGGTAATATCTATTTTGCATAAAATTTTTTGAAAAATGTTCATTCAGCTTGCTTTAAAATCATCTTGGGGAGCCCAGCAGGATGGCTCAGTGGTCTAAAGCGCCTGCTTGGGAAAGCTTGGGCGGCTTCAGGGACCGCGGTTCAATCCCCGGCACCACATGCTGCGCCAGCCCTGCTGTCAGGGCGCGGGCTGAGCCAGCCATAAAAATGAGTGAATAAGCAAATAAAGGTTATGAAACAAGAAAAACATAAATAAATAAAATAAAAAATTAAAAAAAAATCATCTGGGTAGACAGCCTGAAAATGCCATACAATACAGCCACAATGCTTCCCACACTATCTATCCCAACTTCACAATCGTTAAAAAGAAAATGGTCACTCCATCTAATACACAATCATTTTCAGCAAACTTCTCACCCTGACAATGCAGCGTTTAATTCCAGTCAGCTGACTGCACAGCCTTCTTCTCATGCCATCAGTATGATGACACTAAAAACTATGGCCCTTGACTCTTCCAAATAAATTATTGCTATATTTTGCTCTGATTCCCACACATGTTGGACACATATAACATTCTAATATTCTCATATCCACAGAATTTTTAATAATTTCCATGACAAAACATTTAAACATTCTTTTTGTCTTTTTGAGACAGGGTCTCGCTATGCAGTTCAGACTGGCCTTGAGCTCACTTTTGTAGCCCAGGCTGGTCTCAAACTTGCACCGATCCTCCTGCCTCAGCCTCCCGAGTGCTGGGATTACAGACATGAGCCACCACGCCCAGCTAAAACATTTAAACATTTAAAAAAATAATTTCCATGACATTTTTTCTGCAATGACACTACAAAAATCAGATATCTAAGCCTTTTAACTCAATTAGTAAACATTATGCTAATTAATTAAGGGTGTGAGTTCGAGTGTAATAACCCATTAACTGAACAAAAAGCTGTGTTATTCTTTAGGGTGCAATGTCTCAATAGTAGCTAACAAGCCCATCATCTCATTGCTACTGGGAAAGGTAGTATCATGCTATCTTTGGAAAGTAATTCATACAGAGACATGTCCTATTGACACTAAATCAACAGTATAAACTCCACATGCTAGGAATAATATAAAGATATGATTGTTTTATGGTGTTAATCACATAAGCATAACTAATTTTCATAGCACTACGATCAACAGATACTTATATTTATACTTACAATTAAAGTGATAGGACAGAGTTAATTCGACAAAATGGATCTGTAGTCTAGGTGAGTGGAAGATCACTAACTACACTCTATAAAACAGTGTGGTTCCTGGCTCTCCTTTTGACCCCAAATGGTACCATCAAATGGTAACATTTTAATCCAGATTTCTACCAGAGGGTGAAAAAACAGGAAAGTTAACAATAAACAGCTTTCCAAGGAATTCATTAATCACTACTAATGAAAAGAATCATAAAAGAAAAATATTCTTTTATATCTAACAAAAATTTATCATGAGTCAGGTATTATTAAAGACTTAAACTACAGAAACAAATATAACAGTATCTGTCAGTAGTGGTTTATGGCCCTAGGGATCCTGAACATGTATCTTCTATACCTTTTTATATATATCCTCACTTTCATGTATAGATTTAGCAATTATTTTCAGCAGTTTACCAATCCTGTCATCTGAATGCTTGTTAGTACTACCATGTTTGTTTTTCTCTTTATACTTATATCAACTGTTACGACTTGTGTCACAGATGAGGTTTTTTGAGAAGTGCCTGGATCCAGGATGTGTAATTCTGGGATTAAGTGATGCTAGAATTAAGGGTGTATGTTTATTAAATTCGTCTACTAATTGGTTTGGCACAATTCTGGGCATGAATAATGGGAAGGACTGGTAGGTATGGGCAGCATCACTCAAAGGGCAGATAACCTGGAAGAGGTAAAAGAAAGAGTGAGCTGATACTGCTTTCTCTTCACTATTTTATGGCCTTCTCCTCTAGTATGGCCCTCTACTATGTCACCCTACCTTGGAGCCAACCAACTATGAATTAAAACCTCTGCAAAAAAAAAATAAAAATAAAAATAAAAATAAAAATAAATAAATAAAACCTCTGCAAATTGTGAGTTATGAGGCTTTCCTACTTTAACTTTGGGTATTGGGTGTTTTGTCTAAGCAAGGAGAAAAATAACTAAGACGCCAAATTAATTACATAATGTGACAGAATTAAACCTGTTGTTATATTAATAAGGAGTGCTTCAAATGTGAATATGAGTTTGTCAAACACACTTACCTTACAACACTGGCCATTCTTCCTTTCATTCTCCATCCAACACGTTTGCAGATCTAATACTACTTTCAGGAGCTCTAGTTTTTGCCGTGTTGCTTGCACCCACCATAAGATGACTGTTATAGCTATTAAAGGTGCTATCATTTAATAATTTTAGAGCTTCCAACTTCCAAGTTGTCAGAGAAGTATCATGTTCCTTCTCTGTGCCATGTTCATACCTGTGCCCAAGCAGTGCTATCTTGTGCTCATATACTTACAGATTCCTTCATAGAATCTTCAACTCCATATAAAGTATATTTTCTTCCCAGAATTACATAATGAAGTCCAGTAAACCAGGCCATCAGACCAATATACAAGACAGAACATACAGTATATTATTCCTCTTTTAAATGAATTTAGTAGTTACATGATCTTACTATGAGCTCAGACTCATAGTGATCCTTCTGCTTTCAGCCTCCCCAGCACTGGGATTACAGCCATGTGTAACCACATCTAGACTTTGGCCAGCTTAACCCACCTGGGGCTGGGGCTGGCTCAGTTTGTGGGGCCAGGAATCAAACCAGTCCCTGTACTTGCTTAGATTTGCCTAAGCAGATACTATAGTCTGCTGAACTGTTTCACTAGCCCAGTGTACACTGTTCTACTGTGCATAAACTCAAATATCCTCATTTCTAAAGGAAAAAAAAGGAACATGACTGCTGCAGGTCTTCAGTTCAGTTTATATGACACTCTGGAACATGACTAAAGCCAGCATATCTTACCTTTACTTCACCTTCTTCTCTGCAGAAGCCTATTACAAAGCAATGCAGACTATTCTGGAAAAACATGCAACCTAGAGGAAGAAATGGAAGCATGAAGAATTAAGAAAATTTTGTTAAAAGCAAAAGAGTAATATTCAATACAAGTTTCCAAACTCACCCTACAAAGGCCAGAGAGATCCTATTGTAATGACCTCCACACAAACTTTGAAAAGTCCATTTCACTACACTGTGAGACACTCAGGCAAAGATGATTCTCTGATCTTCTTTTTTATTACTTTAATAAAAAATAATAATAGTGCGACAGTTTCAAAACATGTTAGTACTACATTTCCAAAATTTGATACAATGCATATTGTTGTCCTATTAGTTATACAGAGCACAGGGTATAGATGTTATAATTTGTCTAATCATTATTGGCACAACCAAATTTCTTGTCATTGAACTAAGAGAAAGTGGTTGTATACATAATCCAATGTTCAATAATCACAGTGGGTTATTTATAAAATGGCAATCTTGGAAGCTGTTGATTTAAGCCTTTTACAGATCAGCATTCTAATAGAACTTTATGTTTCCTGCCTTGTGGTTAAAATTTTCTGCTGAGTGGTTTAGGGCAAGTTTAAGCAAGACCATTATAGCAAAACATGAAACTTTTGTATCTCCCAAGGTCAGTCAAATCCCCTCAGGATTTACATTGAAACCATGTACAGTGCTCTGTAGAACTGTTGTTGGTGTCAGCCATCTGGATGAGTCACGGCCATTGCTTGACCAGTTTGCTCTCTGTGAAAGCCTGAGAGAATGTTTTCTCTCTAGGTGACTCTCCTTTGGCACACTGTGTATCTTCAGTCTCTTTCCTCTGTAGCCCCATAATCTCCTTGAACAGAAAATTTGGGAAACCACTGAGTTACAAGACATTATAGCATAGTTTCTCTTATGTCCTGAGTCCTCAATGACTTTGATGGACTAGTACCAAAATATTGGCTATCCTTGTAGCCCTTCTTTTTCTCCAGTTTTTGGTATGTAAACTTACAGTCTTAACCCTCCAGAAGAAAAGCTCAGAGATACTATTACTCTATAACATAGGTACTTGAGCATAACATCACTGACTTTGAGTATCAAATATCTTAGACTTAAATTGGAATTGGTATTTTCTATCAATCATTGATATTCTAATAAATCTCTATAGAATGTGATAACGGCAGTTAAACATTTTTACACATTTAGAAATCTAACTATAGGACTGACCCAAGCCTGCACCCAGGACCTCTCTGCCAGCATGCATTCCCGCCCACCAGCCACAGGAACCTGGCCCCCACCCACCCATACTGACCATCCTGGCCTGCACCTAATTGCAGCAGGAAGAAGCTGAGCACAGCAGCCAGACCCAGCCAGACACATCTGGAAGGGATCAAGACTGGTGGATCCATCAAGCTCCTGGACAGAGGAAGCTCAAGGTTTGTCCTAACCCTTTATTCATTTACTTCTTTCCAGACCTTGCCCAACTACCTCTGTTCTGCACCACTGGCTCCTCTTACTCATTGACCATTGCACAGGTGAAATGGCCTTGTCCCATAGCAGGACAAGACATGCAAGCCCCTTGTGCCACTGTGTCAGGACTGCTCTGCTGATCCCAGACCAGAAAGCCATTTCTGGCCCTTTCTGTTTAGGGCTCAATATAGCATTAGCAGCCACCTATGTGGGTTCTGGCTGGTCTCACCTCCTACCTCC
The DNA here is from genome assembly GCA_004027025.1 of Myocastor coypus. Lineage (NCBI taxonomy): Eukaryota > Metazoa > Chordata > Mammalia > Rodentia > Myocastoridae > Myocastor > Myocastor coypus. The sequence goes on along the minus strand of PVJA010029269.1, from coordinate 3,954 downwards.
CAGAGAATCTTCCCCTAACCTGCAGCCCAAATTCCAGAAGTGTACTGATGATGAATGACGCCTCTTTATTTCCACTCAGGGGCTTTGGCAGTGAAGTGATCCAGGGCTATCCTTCTTCTGTTCCTTTAGGAGAACAATGGTTGCTCCTTCTGCCAACTTCTGTTCTGCTTGTCTGTGTACCAAAGAGTAGCACAAGTTCAGCTCTCTAACTACTTCTGATTTTGTTGTGCACCTTGAGATTGTGTCCTGTCATCTGCGGTGGCAGTGGCATGCAGCACATACCTGATCTAGTGAAAACTTTTTGTTAAACAGTTCTGAGATATCAATAAATGTTTCCTGTGTCTATAGTTAAATAAATAAATAAAAAGACTGGTGGACCCAGACCCAAATTTCGATAGACACTAACAGCATGACTTCACCAAAGTGCAGAGTTCATACAAAATGATAAAAAGAAGGAGCAAGATGCAATCTCAGGGCCCAAGTCCACAGAGAATGAGTAAAGAAGACAATACCATTGTAGAAAATACGAATCAGGCAGCCAAAATCTCTGAATAGGTAGCATCTGAGGTAGATAGAAAAGTATAGGAATATATATAGGAACAGATCAAAGATAACGTCTGAAGTAAAAAAGTGGAAAAAGAACTGCAGAAACGTATAGAGGAAGTCAGACCAGAAATAACCTATGAAGTAAAAAAAGACATCTCTAAATTAACAGCATCTTAAGTAGGGTAACAACTGCATAAAGGTGCACAGGAGATCAGAGCAGAAATAGAGTAGAGAAAGAAAGGCTAACTATAATGAAAAACTTAAATGCTACTAAAGAAGACATTGATAAAAAAAAATTAGAGGATAGAAAAATGATAGATTCCCTGACTGAGCAATATAGGAAAGAAATAGATCACATGAAACAGCTTCAAAGAGATATACAAGAAAATAAAATCTGAATCACAAGTTGACAACAACGTACAAACAAAACTGAAGATAGAGCTTCAGATTTTGAAGACACAGTCATAGCTAATGAAAAGGTAAGAAAGGATCTCTTGGCCTGGCGGGATGGCTCAGTGGTCTAAAACGCCTGCTTGGGAAAGCTTGGGCGGCTTCAGGGACCACGGTTCGATCCCCAGCACCACATGCTGCGCCAGCCCTGCCCTCAGGGCAGGCTGAGCCGGCCATAAAAATGAGTGAATAAACAAATAAGGGTTCTGAAACAAGAAAAAAATAAATAAATAAATAGAATTAAAAAAAAAAAAAAAAAAAAAAAAAAAAAAAAAAAAAAAAAAAAAAAAAAAAAAAAAAAAAAAAAAAAAAAAAAAAAAAAAAAAAAAAAAAAAAAAAAAAAAAAAAAAAAAAAAGGATCTCTTAAAAACAACTAGGATGCAGGAAAAATAATTCAACATCTTCAACATGATGCAAAAATGAACAATGCGAGATTAATAGGTATCAATGAGAAAGGAGTCAATACAAATGATATAAAAAGAATATGGGCAGAAGTAACAGCAGAAAATTTCCCAAATATGAGAAAACAATCAGACATTCATGTAACTGAAGCATACAAGACTATAACATCAACCTGACTAAAAACAAACCCAGACATATAATAGTCAAGATCCCAGAAATCCAGAATAATATACTGAAGAATATACTAATATACTAAAAGCCACAAGAGAAAAGAAACAGATCACATTTAAAGGAAAACCCACCAGAATAATGGCAGATTTCTCTTCACAAACCATGAACTCAATAAGAGGATGGAGACAGTGCTTGAAGTCCTCTATGAAAAAAATTACAGCGCAGCCTGCTATACCCTGCAAAACTCTCTCTCAAGTATGAGGGAGAAATGAAATACTTCCACGACAAGGAGCAACTAAAGGATTTCATGATGTCAAAGCCAACCCTACACAGACTCCTGAAAGATACTTTCGAGAAGGACCAAAACAACCAAATTCCACAAATGAGAAAAGAAAGAACCCACCAAATAGGGTAACCAATTAAACACAGGAGAAAAAATGTTAAACAGTAGTAAGTAAAAGACATGTCAATCATACGTCAATACATTTCAATTATAACCATCAATGTAAATGGACTCAATTCTCCAACTAAAAGAAATAGACTGAGAGTGGATAAGGAAACAAAATCCAACAATATGCTCTACACAAGAAACAAACTGAACTCATAAACAAACTCATAGGCTAAAAGTGAAAGGATGGAAAACAATACTGTATGGCCTAGCACCACAAAAAAAAAAAGAAGGGGTAGCAATCCTGTTTGCAGACAGTCTAAACTTCAAAACAAGATTAATCAAATGAAATAAAGAAGGCCCCTACATACTGGTTAGGGGAAAAATTCAAGACAAAGAAGTAACACTCATAACTATGCATGCACCCAACAAGGGAACACCAAGTTATATAAGACAAATCTTAATGGACATTAAAAATCTAATATCTAATACCATAATCTTAACAGGAGACCTTAATACCCCTTTATCCCAAATAGATAGGTCAAGCAGACAAAAAATTAGCAAAGAAGTCACAGAGCTGAACCAGAACTTAGAACAAGTAGAATTGGTGAACATACACTGTTATACCCAACCACTTCTGAATACACATTTTTTTCATCTGCACATAGGACATCTTCTAAAATACACTACATATTACAGCATAGGTCATGCTTAAGTATACGGAAGAAAACGAATTATCCCATACGTATTATCTGACCACAGTGCAATGAAACTGGAAATAAATGACAAAAGAATCCACAAGAACCCACATGGAAATTAAACAGCCCCATTCTCAGCAAACAGTGGGTTACAGATGAAATGAACAAGAAATTAAACAATATCTAGAATTTAATGAAAATTTGAACACAACCTACCAGAATTTATAGGATGCAATTAAACCAGTTCTTAGAGGAAGGTTATACCTCTGAACTCACACATTAAGAAAGCAGAATAGAAACAAATAAGTACTCTCTTACAGCACCTAAACCAACTAGAAATGGATGATCAAACGAAATCAAAAGCCGAAAGATGGGAGGAAATTACAAAAAATTAGAGCAGAAATTCATTCAGTTGAGACAAACAAAATACAAAGAATTAATGAATCAAAAAGTTGGTTCTTTGAAAGATTACATAAAATTGATAATCCCCTAGCTAACCTCATCAAAAACAGGAAAGAAAGGACTCATATTCAAGAAATAAGGAATGAAAAGGGTGTAATTGTAACAGCCTAAGCAGAGATTCAGAATATCATTAACACCTGATTTGAGAAACTTTATCTCACAGAACTGAAGACACAGATGAAATGGACAGTTTCCTAGCAAGGTACAAATTACTAAAACTGAATCAGGAAGATATAAGATATCGGAACAACCCAATAACAGTCAATGAAATTAAAAAAAATGTAATAAAAAAGCCTACTGACAAAGAAAAGTCCAGGTCCTGATGGATTCACTACTGAATTCTACAAGAAATTCACAGACGACATAATCTCAATATTCCTCAAACACTTCAATGAAATTGAAAAGGAAACAATCCTCCCAAAATCATTCCTAGAGGCAAGTATAACACTGATATGAAAACCAGAGAGAGATGCAACTAAAAAAGAGAACTACAGGCCAATTTCTCTCGTGAACATAGATGCAAAAATCCTCAATAAAATCCTCACAATACAATACAGCAAATCATAAAGAAGATTATGCACCATGACCAGGCAGGATTCATCCCAAGGACACAAGGTGGTTCAATATATACAAATCTATGAATGTGATACACTATATCAATAAAGCCAAGAAACCGCACCACTGGTAGCTGAGCCTGCGCACCCGCCGCGGGTAAGCCCCTGCGCCCCTCTGCCCCGCCTCTGAGTTCCCGCGACTAACTTCCCGTTCCAGCCCAGACCAAACCCCACCACTGGGACCTGAGCCTGCGCACCCGCCGCGGGTAAGCCCCTGCGCCCC